>SDVV010025085.1:0-12479 GCA_016164225.1 Gammarus roeselii
ACAAGTTTCATTGAACGAACGATGACTTCTAACTTTTTCAAGTTTTACGCTCTACTTCCCAATATTTCTAAAAGACAACTTCAACTGCAGTGGGGTACTTCGTAAAATAGTAAAAGAAAGCCATTTGATACCAGAAGTTTTATTAAAATGTAATATTTTCTAAAATATGGTGCGAGCTTTCGGACAGTATTATTGGTCCATATTCATGCCTAAGAATATCTGTAAACAAAAAATGTTGCCGTCAAGTAAAGATTGGGTAACTGAGAATTGCAAATCAAACTCACAAGGAAATTCTAATAATGTTGTTCTCTAGCATTCTCCACAGTTTTTTTTTCGAATTTAAACAATGATCAAAGAACCTTGTTCATAAATGGAAGACTTCCAAACAAAATATGAAATAATGCTGAAACTAAAATGAACAGGGTTGAACGAAATACGGTCAATGTTTGAAAAGTTTCAGCAGGCGGTCGCACCCCTTAGCTTGAGAGTTCAAAGCTGGCTGTTCCATCTTGACGAGGATGGACTCAGTAAAAGTCAGATCACGCCTAATGTTTCTGGGACGGAGAGTTTGGACGTCTTTGATTAGATCTCGTCTCGGAATCCCGTTAATGTTGCGGTCTACAACGAGATGCTTCTTTATGCTACCAGTTTGGGTGTGCATGCCAAATCTCTCACAAACCGTTGCTGTCGTGTAGCCCACGTAGCGTTTTGGAGAGGAACTTCGTCCATCTCTTCTGCACGTATTGATTTCATCTGATGTGTCCATTGGTGGAATCTTTCATTGCACCATTTGTTCGAGTTGTTTTTCTTCCGTTCTGTAATTAGTGGTCATTTGACTCTGGAAAAAAACAGTTGGATCTTGTTTTTTTGGAGTAATAAGCGGCTTATCCAGATACTTATTTGTGACGAAGTTGGCAATGGTTCTATCAATGAGAGCCATCGAAAACTTTTGTTGGTCAGCAGCTGCTTGATACGGGTGACCTCTGTGTGACAACAGTCCCAACGGCTACTGACGTGACATCAGCGATGTAGGAGTGCGTTGGCAACACCAGTTTTGTATCTGTCAGGACACAAGCTGTCAACGTTCAAACAGTCTTCAAATGGTGTCTCCTAGACATGACGGATGTTGTAATGAGTCCTGGGTCCTCCGAATGTTGACGTTCAAAAGGGGGATTTGTCTTTTAATCTCAATCTCAAAAGTGAATTCGAGAACAGAGTTTGCCTTGAAGTAGTCACGAAGAATTGCGATGTAAGAACAGAGGTCACCCGTGACAGGCCGCTGCTGACCTAAAGCGCGTTAAGGATATATGATTCTCTTACTACAGAGAAATTAGAATCTAAGGCATCTCTTTAATTACGCCCTAAATAAGTGAAAGTTTCGAAAACCTTTTTTATAAACAATTGTCATGGTAACCCACTAGCTCTAAAGTGGTCGTGCCCGAGATTTACTGATTAGTCTATATATATCGGTCGTGTCGTCGTTGAACTGCAGCGCCACATTAAACCTACATGCATGTAAAGACAATGAACGAGCGCCTCAATTGAAACGTACCTGTCTTTAGCTATGATGACCTAGCGACGACGCTCAGTAGCTTGATCGTCATGGCCTCATTCAGAGTACGGATTTATTATGCTTCTTGCAAAAGTGTTTTTTAAGTCAAAAACTACGTTGAGAAATGATATTTTTTAAGAAGCGTCGACCAACTGCAGACCTGGACCAGGGCAGGGGATTGCTTGTTTTGTAATCAAGTACCCCTCATATCTATAGGACACAGTGAGAGAATTATCCAATGTCTATAATATGTTCAAGCTGTTGCTTGTGTAGTGAGACTTTTTAAAACATATACAAGATATGTCTGGAAAAATGAATTTAGACTCCATCTCCGAATTTACATACATTGAACAATGGAGTCTGTTTTATGCTCGAATAAGTAATACTAAACAGTCTGAGAGCTTGTAGTTGAAGGGAGAAAGAGGTGATAAAAGCTGAAGGTAATTCTGCGAGACCCATTCCCCGCGTGTCACATCCTCATGACTGCATTCCCCGTGACATTTGAGCTTATGAAGGATATGTCGAAATTGAGACATTGAGTTCAAATATGAATGCCTTTGGATTTGATTTTCATACAAAAGAAGTTTTATTGAGTATATTTGCATATTAAAGTAAACTGTTTCGCAGATTCTACACCTCACACCCCCTGCACAGTGCCCGTAGATGGCTAAGTTTTCTCGAGTTCGTTCTTAAACTGTGTAGAATTTGCCGATGGAGTGTAGGTAGAGCGCGGTGATGATCCACAAACTGGTGCCCCACAGGCATTCCACCAGCAGGGCCATGTGGGTCTTCATGTCCCCGATGATGTAGTGCCAGGGGAACAGATTGTAGGCGACGTTGTGGCCCACGTACAGGAAGATGCTGTTCATGCCTGCAAAATAATACGGGACGTTATTGGCCGACTAAAGCACAGTATAGTGTGATGTTCAGAGCAAGTACTGTTCATGAAGCACCATGAATGGTGAGATGCGCGGTATCTACATGTTTTGATCTCTACAAGTCCACTGACCGCAGTCATAGAGGACACACTTGAATGGCTTCAAGACTGCCCTATTTTATAGACCAAAGTTGAATGCGAATGGTACTCAGAGACGCCACGCTGGAAAAGAGTGCAATCAAGAAGTTGGAGGCCACACTGCTTCTTTCAGTTGACTAGTTTAAAGCAATGTAGAATACTCTGTAGTTTTTAATAAACTATGAAATATTCTTAAACGTTTGTATTCTCCCAGAATACCAGGATATCATAACGCCCAATTAACATAATGTGTGAGGCAGACTGTACTTCCCCCAATAAGGCGGCAATATTGCGATGGGTATGGTTAGTCAAGTAGTGAATAATTAGTAATGTGTTTCATGCTATTTTACAACGCCGTTTGAACGAAAATTAATATTTTAATTTAAATGCCACAAATTCCGTAAAGCTAACGTTTATGCGACCAGGCCTTGGAATCGCGAGTTGGGGTCTACTTCTTACGAAAACACTAGGTCCAATTCCTCAAGCTGATTACGGGAGTCAAAACGATTTCTTGCGGAAATGAGTGTTAAACAAGTAACATCTTACCGACGTTCAAAATTTATTTTATATAATTTATAATTATTTGCTCCACTTGAATACAGCATTGGTCGTGAACACAACTTATTTATATGTTATATTTATATATTAATGTTATCGAAGGCTTACTTTATGCTCGCACTTGCTTATCTTGGTAGGTGCCGCCATTCCCAACTATGCATATTGGTTCTATGACGTCAAGGATTCGTCCTTCTTTAGATTATAAATCCATAAACTTCATCTTCAATGTCTACCTAATTCCCTTCAATACTAAACTAATCTACTGTACGTGCCGTCCTGTAGTTTTTATTGTTCTTGTATCCATCTTGTTATCCATGGGACACCAGAACCGAAAGAAAGGACGCAACCTCGTGCGTCGAGTCCTACAAACACTAGCTGACTTCGTCCTCATGGCCAGTGGCAACTCTAAATTGAGTAATCAAGGTTCTTAAGGAGCACAAGGAAACATTATGTTTACAAACATGTCAGCAACAACAACTCATCAAACCTTCAATGATTATCAACTTTATTACGCCATAACAACTTTTTTAGAACAAGAATTACCTTATTTAACTTGGCTGATAACTTAAAGTTAGACGGACACACAAAGCAAGCTCAGCTTCCCTTCGTATAACCATGGGTTGCCGCCTATTTAATAACTTCTACCACAGGTACAAATTATGCACTAAATTGTTATAAACTTCAAATCTCTACATGATGCAATATGTGGGTCGGCAGTAGGAGACATCATACACGCTCTCCCATCACATGCAGTGTATCGACACATTTTTTGCTGAATGTCGAGTAATTTCTGCAGCAGCCCGTGAAGGTCTAACAATACTCGGTAATGGCAGGGGCCTTGCCCTGCTTGACCCAGACCTAAATTTTTCGCTAGGGAACTTGACCACGTTATAGTAATAATAATAATCGTAATCGTAATAATAATATTATTATAATAATAATAATAACAGATCCAAATTACGTCTCAGAAAAAAGACTCGTGAAGACAGATCATGAATGAAATACACGACAACAATTTATAGCCTAGGTTAGAGACAAGCGTACCTAAGATACCTTATATATACTTTTCCCACGTGGGTATGCGCATAACGAACAATGTTGCGGATCTAAAGTATAAAGTCACCTATCGGTGAACATATTCGGGGTCGCATCCCAGCCTACAATGGGCCCACAATCTGGATATGCAGTTAGGACTCAAACATACAATGGGCCCAGAAACTGGAAATGCAGTTAGGAGTCAAACATTATTCTTATCAATATCGGGATCTTCCTGCACCAGCAGTATTCTGTCCCATCTTTCTTTGAGTGAGGATTGTTCGTATCTCTCACTGTTACATATTGCCTCCAGTATGGGAAATATGTTGATCCTAAATCAGTGAGCGTCGTCGGCAGAGGCTTACTCCCTTCGTTGAGGGCTGGCAGTTCTCCGCTATCCACTGAGGGGGGTTGAGGGCTCTCATCGAGTTCCTCTTCTCGCAGCTCGAGGGGGTAGAGCATAGTCACCGGTCAACTAGTGATGCCGCCTTTGGTCATTATTTTCACACTTCTGACGCAGCCATTAATTCCAATGTGAACCTCAAAGGATCGCCCCAGTCTTCATTGGATCATGGGACCATCATCATGAAGCTGGACGATGTCGCCCACACCAGGCAACACGAATTCCCGACTGCCGTTAACTACTTGACGGAGAAAAGTCAAGTATTCGCTGCTGAATCTAGTTCGGCAACATTGAAGTATACCTTGCACGTATTTCGACGCTGTGAAAAGAGAAGTCAAGTATTCGCTGATGAATCTAGTTCGGTAACATTGAAATAGCCCATGCACGTATTCCGACGCTGTGAAAAGAGAAGTCAAGTATTCGCTGATGAATCTAGTTCGGCAACATTGAAATGACCCATGCACGTATTCCGGCACTGTGAAAAGAGAAGTCAAATATTCGCGGATGAATCTAGTTTGGCAACATTGAAATAGCCCTTGCACGTATTCCGACACTGTGAAAAGAGAAGTCAAGTATTCGCTGACGAATCTAGTTTGGCAACATTGAAATAGCCCTTGCACGTATTCCGACGCTGTGGAAAGAGAAGTCAAGTATTCTCTGCTGAATCTAGTTTGGCCATATTGAAGTAGCCCTTGTACGATTTCCGACGCTGTGAAAGCAGTTCTATGATGAACATAGTAGGGTCATCCGTCAACGGCTGGAGATCATGGACTGAATCCGAAATTCTTGTCAGCGGCCTGTATTCAAGATTAGCTTCGATCTTACAGAGTTACTATAAGCAATTCGTCTTCTGTGACCAACGCAGTGATGTTCCTCTCACAATTTAAATATCTTGTTGCATCTAACAAAGTATGTACCATTATCACCGGTCAGCATCTGGGGATTAGAGCGACGAGCTGAGAAACGCTGGAACTATCGTCAAATCCTTGGCGATTCTCAGAAGGACTGCATGAGTAAATGCACAGGTAAACAGTGCAATGTAATGTTTCAAAGTCAGCCAGCCGCCCTTCACGTACAGTGGATCGTCATAGGCAACACCGGTCACAGCGAAGAGGGGTGCTTGCCTCACTCTGCAGACTGGTAGAGGAACTGGAGGTCCCCGAGATGGGGCACCCCGTTCGCGCCTGCATCTCACGTATATGATGATTCCTGTCACTAAGTTTGTAGCACTACTAACCCAGCTTGGATATGCTGCCCAAAGTTCATAGGTTCCTAACCGCTGCAAGGCTCCATAACAAGTTGCCAACCAACTCGACACAGATACTTTTAGCACATCATGTGGCAAACCGTTCCAGCTGGTCTTATTAATAATGCAGTGTTGAATCCACATCCGTATCCATGTGGATGACATAATAAATATCCGCATTCTCATCCGAAGATGTCAAAATCCAATTTCCATATTCACATCTACGTCCGTGGAGGTCAAAAAGTTGACATTTGGTCCATCGCTAGCTCGCGTTAAAATTTGAGGTAGTCTATCTTCTGGAAGTACTTTTACTATACGAGAATTACAAAATGTAAGGGTCTGAAACTTGTGCAATACTCATTTCCGGGCAAAAAGGCTCGTGATTTCGTAGCTGCATTGGAATTGCTGGAACACATCACATTTCAGTTGATATCGGACACAGTCCGTTGGTAGAAAACATACCTCTAATCGGAATAGCTTTAATAATCATTATTATGAACCCTATAAGTATGGACAAACGTAGCCAGCAACTACAGTGCGTGTATCTGGCAGGTCCCAGCCCACAGGCACTCGGCTGTGCTATATTTCACCCAACTCTTATATATTAATTATATTAGGGAGCCCCGCAAACGTCTGCAGTAATTGTTAGAGTGCTTATTGTGATGAGATTTATTCAAACTAAGTCACATGAAGCTGACTTTCTTTACTCGAAAAAATTCGTGTTAAATATAGTGCTAGAATGTGTTTCATTGGCTAAAGCTTTGGGCATGATGCACTCACCAGCCTGGTACAGGGGGGAGCCGCTCCACACTTTTAGTTCATCCACGAGCAGGTAGAACAGGGCGAGCAAGAAGAAGGCGAAGCATGACGTCACCATGACGTAGGAGAGCGACCTGGTGAGAGAGTCAATGAGACGGTGCTTATGTTTCACACGCAAAATAATGGCTGTAGGTGTTATGTTATGCGATTGTATGTTATAACAATGACTGTAGGTGTCATGCTATAACATTAAATGCCAAAAAACGTCAGAAGTTACAATGTTCCCTACTTAACACTCATCTAGTTGATTATATTCAGATCTTGGTACAAAATTTCAGTTGAAATGATTTGCAACTCGGTATCCTAAGAACACTCATTGTCCAACAAAATCCAACTCAAAAGTAACACCTGCTTCGTGCGCATATACGCTATCCAATAATTTTGTACTATGTAGGTTTACTAAGTTGGAGTAATTATTTAAATTTTATTTAGTCTAAACCTTCGAAATTTTGTTAATTTTATTCGGTTAAATATGGTTAGTACAGACACTAGGCCGCATGCCCCAGAAAGGGGGGTGGCCGACGGCAAGGCGCACCTCACACCCTCACAATCACACAACTTAGCTCTTTTGTGCTAAAGGGTCCGGCCAGTACCCCCGCAACGTACACTCTTAGTCACGAGTGCAGTCCGAGGATCCGTTGTCAGCAGCAGGGCCCGACTGTTTTCACTGGTTTACCCCCGCCGCGTCATAATAGCCGCCCCCCTAATGGAGCCCCTCACTCACACCTGTTCATTGCACGCTCTCTCTCTACTTCCACATTCATGTCTCTCATTCTTAACGCCTGCTTCACACTATCCATCCACCCAAACTTCGGTCTACCTCTAGGCCTGCGACCACTCGCCTCCGCCTTCATCACCCTTTTCACCAATCTCCCTTCATTCATCCTCTCCATGTGCCCGAACCACCTCAGTACACGCGAACCCACTCTGTTCTCCAACTTCTTCACCATCGCTGTTCTGATTCGAACCACGTCGTTGGTGATCCGGTCTCTCAGCGTTACTCCAGCCATGCTCCTCAAACACTTCATCTCAAAAACATTCAACCTTCTTCTCTCCTCTGCTCTCAGCTCCGTAGAGCACAGTTGGGAAATATGGTTAGTGATGCCATTAATGTTTATTTATTTACTGTGAATGACACTCAAACAAATCAATATATCATGAGCATAAGGGTTGTTGAGTAGATAAATACTCCTAATTTCAAATACCACAATTTTTCGTTTATGATAGCCGCTGCAATGCCTATGATCAACATCAGAGGCCTCCTCACCAGAGGTTCTTGTTGACGGGAATGGGCGCGTCAACGTCCCCGGCGAAGCAGAGTATGGTACCGATGACGCCACAGATGACGCACCACACCAACCAGCGGATCATGCGGGGGTACGAGTCCTTGTGGTACTGCAGAACATTACCGGCCACCAGACCCAGAAATACTTGGAAAATAGACAACATCGAGCCTGTGAAAGGAAGTAAGACGAGGTAGACTTATTGCTCGGGCAGTGTCTTATTGCTGTCCATGCCGATTACACAGCAAAACACCGGAAACCTGGCCACAGAACATCAATTGCTTCCGTTAATATACTAATTAACCTCAAGCATTTCATGGTATACTAAGATGTGAGTTATGCCGTGAAACATCATCGGTGCCGCATCGGTTTCAAAATAAACTCGTAAACTATCGTCGGCATCGCCATGTCTCGAGACCTAACGTTCAAACTTGCGCCGTTGCTGCTAGGTCTCGAGACCTAACGTGAGAACTAGCACCGTTGCTGCTAGGTCTCGAGACCTAACGTGAGAACTAGCACCGTTGCTGCTAGGTCTCGAGACCTAACGTGCGAACTAGCACCGTTGCTTCTAGGCCTCGAGACCTAACGTGCGAACTAGCATCGTCGTCGCCATGTCTCGAAGCATAGAGCGCGAACTAGTACCGGCGTCGCCATGTCTCGAGACGTAGCGCGCGAACAAGTATCGGCGTCGCTATGTCTCGAGACGTAGCACGCGAACTAGCATCGTCGTCGCCATGTTTCGAGACGTGGCGCGCGTATAGCTGCTAAGTCTGCGACTTTAATGGATAATCTTTACCAAAGCTGTTAATTGTGTAACTCGTGCAGCTGTGATCATTACAGATGTCTCCGACTATTACCCTATTTTCATTCGAACATCGAATTCTCACCAATACCGTAATCCGATGGTAATTACCTATCGTACAAATAGCGACCTCTGCGGCTCCAACAAGTAGGTAGGAACGTTCCCACGATCAGCGAGAGCGTCCGAACGCTCTGCTTCTTCATCTCAAACAGGGTCAGTGAAGAACAAGAGTGAGTCAGCCGGCAATGTTTGCCTTGCGATGGGCAACTTTAAGGAAGTGATGAGGCTTCCGATACTATTAAGATACCATCCACTGTTAACTCAAATGATGCTTTCACGCAGTTCCATAGAATATTAATTGAACGGTTTGAGGGCATTTCCCGCTTATAACAAAAGAGCTCAGCCACAAACAAGCTAAGAATGCATGGATGACACCGGCTTGCCTAGTCTCACAAAAAAGACAGACTGAAGCATAGATACAAAATACGTCCCGTCACGCGTAGAGATGAATTTAAACAATGCAAAAAATCATTCACTAAACTGACTATTATTGCTATTGAAAATTTTATACAAAATCTGATTGAGACCACTCAAGGAAATAGCAAAATATTCTTCAAAATCGTAAGTAACCTTTTAGGAAAAAATAAACGGAGTAATTAGATTTCAATTATTATTGACGATGAGTCATCACTAATTCACAAACGATTTTAAATGCTTTCAATTATTACTTCAATAGCATCCCAGTACTCTAGGTGAATCTATTAACAGGAACAACATCCCTTTTCCAAACGAAGATGATGATTACCTTTACACAAACGAAGTAAAGGTAATCATAACTGGTTTGAAAAGTAATAGCAGCACTGGCTGGGACAACACCCCAAGCATTGTAATTAGAGCTTCATCTGGGACTATTGTAGCTCTTTTGACCCAACTTGTCCATAAGTCACACGCACAATTTTTTTTTTCTGATGCACTAAAATTTGTCAAATTTGTCCAATTTACACGAATTAAAGCACAACTGACAAAAAAATATCCTGCCCGTCATAAGTGAAGCATTTAAAAAAGTATTGTATGCTAGACTATATACTCGCTTTGTTTCAAATAACCTATTTAGCCATAATCCACTTGGCTTCTGGGCTTACAAGGATACAGAGCATGCTCTATTAACATTTACTGGAGACGGTGTTGATGGGTTTGACAGTCGGGAAGTCACTGTTCCAACTTTTTTGGATTCAAGCCTTCAATGGCGGGAATCACTAGATTTTGCTCGCGAACTTACAGCATTGTGGTATTAGTTCTATTAACAAGAGTTAGAATAGAAGTTATCTTCTCGGTAGAAAATCCCTAGTGAGTTGGAATAAACAATCATCTATCAGTGTGTTAAATATAGGAGTACCGCAAGGGTCGATCCTTGGGATTTTGCTCTTCTTATCTATATTAACGAGTTTGTAATCACCAGCGACAGGCTATCTTTCGTACTTTTTGCAGATGATACTAAAGTTCATTCGAGCGTGCAAAATCCTAATGATACTATTACTAATATGAATAATCAATTAGTGCACATTGCAAACTGGCTCACATCCAATAAGCTGCCATTAAATGTCGACAAGTAGAGCAGAAAGGTCAATCAGTTGCATATGGAGCATAAGCAAAGTTTCTCGGTGTAATGGTAGATCAGAGACTTGACTGCAATGATCAAGTCGCATTTTTCGCCGGGAAATTATCCAAATCGTTTGGCATCCTTCACAAGATAAAAAATTGCCCCACGACTTCTGCGATCCATTTTTCGTTCTACGGCCTCATTCATCCCTTTCTGACCTATTGTGTAAACGCGTATGCTTCTTCCTACAAAATAACCTAAAAACCTATCTTTCTTAGTCGAGATCGTGTCCTGAGAACACATGCTGGCAGACCTGACCACACGTTGCCTCTCTTTCGTCACTAGAATATTCTCCCACTGTGGCACATCATTAACTTTTCCCGCTGTGGTGTGTGTTTACAAGGCTTCGAATCAATTAACTTACATTGATAACGATTTTTTCCTTAGAAAAAAAAACAATGTATAAATATCGTAATAATGCGGAGTTGTAAATTCACCGCAACTCTCCCAAATAGTCCCAACTATTCTTGAAAAAACCAGCAGCTAAAACTTGGGATTCGATCGCCATATGATTTCAGAACGAGTGGCAGTGAGGCTATCATTAGCCGCAAACTAAATTGTACCAGTTTGAACTTGTGCGCTCAAAAGTTCTTTAATTTTAATTTACTTCCGCGATGCAATTTACCGAGTCAACTATTTGTGCTTAATCAGTTTAATTTTATAGACAATTTCATTATATTTTCTTCCGGTTTTATATACACTAATTTCCAGTTATTTCGTTCATGTTGAAACTCGTTCAATTTTTATGCCAATCCATTATGACACATTAAAAAGTTTTAGTCCTGTGCATATGTGACCTGTCATGTGAACTATGCTATTAGTTTTAGAATTTGTGTCTTCGTGTGCAAAAGAATGTGTGGGTAATGTATTAGACGACTTCATGCTGGACATTTTCTACTCTCAGTTTATTTATTAAATGTCAGTGGCCTTGTACCCAGGGCTTAGAATCTTGCTACCGTATCCACCGCGTGTCGTAGAAGGCGACCAAAAGGGCGCCCCATAGCCTGGAGAACAATCGTGCTACCGTAACCCCTGCGTGTCGTAGAAGGCGACTAAAAGGGGCGGAGCGAAGGGGCTAGATATCCCGTTCTCTGTGAAACCTTTCCTCGAAGACGGCAAGACCAGCGGGGGGAGGAGAGGCACACGCTTTTCCGAACCTTATTGTTGGGGTCGCTGAATGTGCGTGGCTGTAGTACGAATGATGTAAAGAGGAGGGAGATTGGTGAGATGTTTGTGAGGAGGAAGTTTGATGTGTTGGCGCTGAGTGAGATGAAGTTGAAAGGTAAGGGCGAATGTGAGTTTGGTGTGGTAAGTGGAAGAAAGTCTGGTGTGGAGGAAGGTTGGGCACGAGAAGGTGTGGTCTTGATATTGAGTGATCGATTGGCTAGTAGCGCTACCGAGTGGAAGGAGGTGTCCTCAAGATTGATGTGGGTAAAAGTCAAGTTAGGCGTAGAAAGATGGGCATTTGTCAGTGCTTACGGACCTGGCAGCGAGAGGAGTGAAGAGGAGAGAGAGCAATTCTGGACTGACCTGAGTGAGTGTATCGAGAGTTTTGGAGATAATTTCAGTGTAGTTGTACTGGGTGACCTTAATGCGAGAGTTGGAGATGTAGTGGTGGAGAATGTGATAGGAAGGTATGGCGTTCCCGGTTGAAATGACAGTGGAGAAAACCTGATAGGTCTGTGTAAGGAGCAGGAGTTTGTGGTCGGGAACAATTTGTTCAAGAAACGAGATATTTACAAGTACACATGGGTAAGGATGGCCCATTGTGCAATGGTGGAGAGAACACTAATGGATTTTGTGCTGATATCGAGGAGAGTGGTGAGGAGGCTGTTGGATGTGCGGGTGTTGAGAGGGAAGGGTAGAGGAGTGTCTGACCATCTGTTGGTGGAAGGTAGATTAAGAGTGGAGCAGAAGTGGAAGGGCAGCAAACGAGTGGGAGGAGGAAAAGAGGTTGTAAAAGTGAGTGGACTGAATGTGAAAAGTAGAACCGAGGAGTTCCAGCAGGCGTTGAAGGAAGAATATGACAACGTGAGAGGACAGGATCTGACAGATGTGGAGGAAGAATGGGAGACGTTAAGGGATGCGTTGCTGAGATGTGCGAAG
>SDVV010025086.1:1418-12479 GCA_016164225.1 Gammarus roeselii
CAGCACAGTACACAATAGGACAAAGGCCTTTGAACTCATCATCATACAATAATCAACCCAAACCTAACAATGCATCACAAACCAACCAGAATAGGTATGGTTGAACATACATATGCAAATATGCACTTTCAAGTCTAAAATGCACATAGTTGAAGAGATCTGAGGGTATTTTTTTTTTTTTTTCACACACACAACCTGCATGGAGAAAAATTATTGAAGCTAACTAACTTAACATGGCAGGTGCCTCTTTATTATTAAATCAGAAGGCCACTACAACACAGAAAATACTTTATTAAATAAACTTGGTCTCCTCCATAGATATTCTATAAATGTTCAGAGACCTATGAGCACCTAGTCCCATTGGCACCGGTACAGCATTAAATAGAAGAACCCTGCCACGATAAACAACTCAAATCCTGAAAAAGGATTCACCTTCTCATCAAGTTGGCTGTAATTCAATATCACTCTAACTCCTCTTGAGCATTGTAGGTTGTGGAGTGCACTGCACAGAACTGAGAGCTCCGAGTGCTGTAGAGCAGCCAGGCTCGGCTCTCTTCACCAGGAGAACAATGTTCGTCCTCCCTGTAGCTCCTCCAGCACCAAGCACTGCGGAGGATGAGCAGCCCAGCCGTCTTCCATGATAGCAGATGCGGAGGCACAGATCGCTCCCGGCATATCCAGAAAGGGTCATCACCAGCGCCAGCGCTCTTACTGGGAATAAGTTTCGGAGTTCGAGATTAGTTCTGGGACTTGGAAACATATGTAACCAAAATAGTCATTTAAACAATACTAGAACTGCTGTGCCGAGTCCACAGACTATCTGGCTTAGACCGCACCTATTCAATACAGAGCTCCAACAATAAAATTTGAATCATACATTTTCTCAACACACAAACATTAATTAACATTTACAATTCTAGCTAACCAAAGTATATAGGCACCCTACAACACCCGATAAGGAAGATGCATGGTCAGGAACAACAACACTTCTCAATGGCTCCTTTTTCATTGCCAGTCTCTGCTGCATCCACATGGGAACCAACATTGGAGTGAGCCACATTCAGAGAGACCATTGGGATCATGGATAGTTCCTCTATCCAAGAAGAGACCACAGACCGCTGCAGTAGGCTAACAACAACTGGATCTTCAGAAATGCGGTGCAATTCCTCTGCCCTCAATTCCGAAACCACTCCATCTGTTCTTCTGAGGATGGCCAATAATGGTGGGGCTGCTGGCACTTCTTCAAAACCTGAAAACTGCTGAGACACATCAACCTGCTGCACAAGCTGCTCCAGTGAGTCCGGGAAGAACCCAGAGAAGGTAGGCCGTGATGGTTCCAGACTATCAAACTGTACTTCCGATGTTGGATGAGGTTGAGCAGCAATAGGGGTCAAAACTCTTGGAGGATCAAGGTTGGCAAACGGCATTATATCTGACGACTCCAAGCTCCAATTTCCAATCACATTTTCCAGTGAATCAGGCAAGATCGCACTGCCCTGTTGACTAGCCTCGACTAGCCCAAAATTCTCAATCCAATCATCTAGCGAATCTGGCGAACTTGCACCATCTTGCTGACTGGCAATGACAGGCTGCAAATTATCTTCTCCGACCTCCTCCGCTCTCAGCCTAGGCAAGAAGGGGATATTCTTTAGGGATTGCCAATTGATACCCAAGGGTAAAGACAATGATTGGGGAATCTTGGTCCGAGCACCTTACTGACAGGAGAACCACCCGCTCCACTGGTCAGGTCTCCTCCACCATCATGGAACTTCTTGATCTGAGAAATGTGCACGCTGCAAGTCTTCTGGGGCTTGGCCAGTCGCTGAATAGTGTAAGTCACTGTATTTGGGTCAGCCAACACAACTTTATAAGGTCCCTCAAACTTGAGAGACAACTTGCTTCTCTGACCTGCAGCCTGGAAGGGAACCTTCCTTAGGACCAGATCTCCAACCACAAAGCTTTTGAAGTTTTTGGCTGGCAATTTCCAGGATTTTGCCCTGATAGGCACATTTGGATGGACCATTTCATTGGCAAAGAACTCAGCAGGTGGCCTATCTGTTTCAGAATGGGGCATCCGGATGTACTGCGCCATTACTCCAAACAGCTTTTTGTCCCACGCACGCTGATTTCCATGACATGCGGCTGCCAGGCGGGATCGGAGGGTCTGATTTAGTCTTTCCACAGCACCATTTGTGTGAGGAGCATAAGGAACAGATCGATCATGCTGCACACCATACCGCTCCAACAGTTCCCTGAAGGGTTTTCCTCGAAACTCAGGGCCTGAATCAGACAAAATTACAGATGATGTTTTGGGTACAGTAGCTAGAATGTGGGACTCCAGAACCTTGGAAACTGCTAGGGAAGTTTTGCTCCGCAACAGAACAGCATGTGCAAACTTGGTGTGCAGATCGATCCCCACCAAAATGCAGGTATAGCACTCATAGACTTAGGCTGGTCCATGAGATCCACTGCATAAAGCTCATATGGGTGAGAAGCTCTCCGTCGGTAAAGAGGATAATTTTGAGGCGTCCTTCCTTTGTGGACCTGGCATATGGGACACTGCCGCACAACCTGGGACACAGCTGCAGCAAAAACAGGATGAAAATATTTTGTCTGCAGCACCTCAAGAACTTTGTCTCGCCCAGCATGTCCAAGCAGTTGATGGTAGGCCACGGCAAGAGGTTTCAGTTGACCTGCCGGAATCACAGGCACCGAGGTAGTCTTCTCCAGCCGTCGAACTTCGCAGAGTAGCAGCCCAGACTCATCAAGCCAGAGGTTGGGGAGTGCTGACTGAAACTTGTGTAACTCTCTGGTCAGTGACTGGGAAACACCTGGTATATTGCTACTTGTAACTACCATCTTCAGCTGCTCGATTTCCCTATCGGCCAGCTGATGCTTATGCAACTCCATCAAGAGTACTAACAATAGCCAAGTCAGGCAACTGATTTCACACTGAATCTGCACTGCCAACCAAACAAACACTCCGCAATGGCTCACAAAATTTGTCATCAACACCAGGTTCTAAAACCACACCACCTCCACCAGAACAACAACTGGTTGCAGACTCCAAAACAGCCAGCTCCCTTTTAATAGGCAACAAGCAATCAAAATGAATCCCACCAGAACACTTCAAATTCAACTTCTCTGCTCCTGGTGATTTGGCTGCCAATTTTACTACCACTAATGGGCCGGATGAATGAAACACTGCTACGTCAAATTTGAAAGCATCTGCAAATGATTGCACCAAATCAAACGTTGGGAATACCTCTTGGCCATGCATACTACTGATCAATTTCCTATTGGCAGCATTATTCTGAAAACCATACTTCTCAGAACTCCCCAGGACAGTATCAACGGTAAACTCCCACAATGTATCCGATTCATCAAAACTGCCATAAATACTGTAACTTAAGGCAGCAAAGAAAGAGTCAGGACCACCCGGAACACTAACAGTCTCAAAATTCTTCATAAAATTGT
This sequence comes from Gammarus roeselii, assembly GCA_016164225.1. NCBI lineage: Eukaryota > Metazoa > Arthropoda > Malacostraca > Amphipoda > Gammaridae > Gammarus > Gammarus roeselii. Next base: position 4,896 of record SDVV010025086.1, read on the forward strand.
CAGTCACCCGGTGAAACTCAGTTGGGTCTTCGGGTATTACCCACGGGAAAACAGCCCGCCACAAGCAGTCAGCAACCACATTTGACTAGCCAGGTAAATATTCTAATTCATAATGACCAATAGCCAAATCCTCAACCGTTCTAAGCAGCCGATCATCCACCCTCTTCATGTGACTGAGATACACTAGAGGCTTGTGGTCTGTTCTAATAATGTAACGTCTTCTATACATGTAAACTTTGAAATAGTTCACCGCAAATCTAATGGCAGCCAATTCTCGCTCAGTGGCACTATACCCCAATTGAGCTTTATTGAAGGACACCCCAGCATAGCCAATAACATGTTCCACTTAGTCCCGAACTTGTGTTAGAACTGCTCCTGCACCGGTGCCACTTGCATCTACAGTCAAGATAAAAGGAATGCCTGCATTAAAATCAGGATAAGCCAAGATGGGTGCACTAACTAATGCCTGCTTCACCCTGTCAAATGCCTCTGCACATTCTTCGGACCACTTGAAACATTTAACCGATGTCAACGCATGCAAGGGTCTCATCAATTCTGTCGAATCCTTAAGAAACTTCTTGTAAAAATTTACCATCCCATTGAAAGATCTCACCTGTCTAACAGTTTTTGGAGTTGGGAACTCCAGTATTGCTTGAATATTGGTGTCCAGAGGCTGAACACCCTGTCTGCCAACTACATGGCCCAAGTACTTTACTTCTGATCTAAATAACTCACACTTAGCATTTGTTAATTTCAGACCATGCTGTGCTAATCTGGTGAAAACTGAAGCCAAGTTCTGCAAATGCTCCCCAAAATTCTTTCCAACAACCAAAATATTATCCAAATATGCCTGAGCTCGATCAAAAAGAATCCCAGCCAGCACAATGGAAATAAGGTGAGAAAAACTAGCTGGTCCGTTGGTAACACCAAAAGGCATCCTGGTAAACTGGTATAACTGATCACCAGTTGAATAAGCTGCTATTTCCCTACTCTCCTCAGTTCTTGAATTGACAAATTGCATAAGACATGTTAGGCAACGGGAACGAATCCTTCCTTGTCAACGCATTTACGGCTCGGAAATCCACACACAACCGCAAACTTTCATTCTTCTTCCAGGCACCAGACGGGAAGCCCATGCTGAGGATGAAGGCTCAATTATTCCTTGATCTAAAAGTTTCTGAGTCTCATGGTTGATTTCCTCTCGCGAAGGACCGGGGAACCTTCTGTATCTTTGCTTAACTGGCTGAGCACCCTGCACACCTATAGTGTGTGTAACTGTCTGTGTGCAACCTAAGTCTAGCTCATCCCTGCCAACTACCTGGCTATGAGCTTCAAGAAAATTTCTCATTCTACACTTTTGCTCATCAGTCAAATCAGTCGGCTCCAAATCAAACAAGTCTTTAGCTCCCGCAGAATTGTCCGTGGCCTCCCAATCATGACCCATAGCATCTACAGTAAAGTCCGTTGATGTAATGAACGTAGCTAACTTCTGGTCCCTTTCAATGCGCACAGGCTCCTCTGAGGGGTTAACCACTTCAATGTAGGTAAGTTGATCTGTCACCGCATTAATTGATCTTGCAACCAGAACAGGAGAACGAAGACCAACAACAGGCTCAATGCATCCCTCCACACTGCCCTGAATAGGGACGGAAACTTCAATTTAAGTACAAGATCGGGGCTTCAGCTACCACCTTGAAGAACATCGAACATTGTACACGCTAGGGCTCTGCATGGTTGCTCTCAAGTCAATTTCAAAATGATTCCCAGTGGGAGGGCAATATCTTAACGATCGATTAACTGTATCAATACAAAGGCAATACTGATCCAAGAAGTCCAACCCCAAAATAAATGAAAACACAGCAGACTTTTGCTTTGTAATTACAATACGATGTGGCTGCGTTACCAAGCATCCCACAGCAATCGGCACAATTACCTCCCCTAGGAGATCCAACTCCAGCAACGCTATGAATAAACAACTCACCTAAATAAACTTCTAAATGTCAAGGATCCCTACTAATTCAGTCACCAATGGGTTAGCACGGACGGCCTGCCTACGAGGGTTCAAATTCTGTGGATCTCCAACTGATGTCCCGGCCCTAATGATTTGGGCTGCAGGTAGTAGTCAAGCAGAAAGCAACTGAAGATGAGGATGGTTCGATATGATGGTTGGCCAATCTCACCCAAACTAAGCAAGCTAGTAATAACCTTATTGCCTCCAAGCTCACTAATTATCCAAAAAACAAATGATCAAAAAACAAATGCTAGCCAGATGACGCTAGCAGCGCTGATGTCACCAGATGACGCTAGCAGCGTTGATGTCGTCAGTTGACGCTAGGAGCGTTGAAGTCGCCAAACGACGCTAGCAGCGTTGATGCAGCCAGATGACGCTAGCAGCGTTGATGCAGCCAGTTGACGCTAGGAGCGTTGATGTCGTCAGTTGACACTAGGAGCGTTGATGTCGCCAGATGACGCTAACAGCGTTAATGTCCCCAGATGACGCTAGCAGCGTTGATGTCGCCAGATGACGCTAGGAACGTTGATGCCGCCAGTTGACACTAGCAGCGTTGATGTTGCCAGAAGACGCTAGCAGCGTTGATGCCGCCAGATGACGCTAGGATCATTTATGCCGCCAGATGACGCTAGAAGCGGTAATATCGCCAGATGACGCTAGGATCGTTGATGCCGCTAGCAGTGTTTATTTTAAGAGGGGTCAACACTTCAGTGGGAACTGTTGTTGTGCATGGGGTATGGAAGGAACGAGTATCTTTGGAAACACTCTGAACAATTTACTTTAAAATATGTCAAATATTACTTTAACATTCTTTCACAAACACTGCCTAGAAGAGTCTTTCGGCTGAGCGGTTCAAAGCCCCGGTCTGCCTTCAAATGACCACAGTATGTGGTGAGAGAAAGGAGAGCAGCAGAGTGGAGGGGGGGTAAGAAGGGCATCGGTTGAGGGTTCTTCACTGTCCTCTGTTTTGTGTTACCCACAAGGGACGAGGGTGCAGAATTTTTGGTTCGTGATCAGGCACCGAGTTTTCAGACACGCGAAAAGGCTTTCTTCGATATTGTACGTGAGCGACTTTCTCGCTCATGAAATTTCTTGCGTTCATTCGTGTTCCTGCTTACGTGAAATGATTCTGATCTCGATCTAGTGTAATTGATTCAGTATTCAGCAGCAGCCAGTGGAACTATGAGGCACCATATCGTGGTAAAATCACACAGCTGGATGTGTGGCTTTTCTGATACTTCTATAGGGCCGAGTACGGCGGGTTCATTCTTGTTCAATATCACGTATTACATGAAAGTACAAATAACTTTACCACTATCAAATAAATTTATGACTTTAACATCACTTTACAGTGTAGTCTAACACTGTTTTCAATGTGACTCAGACACCAATCCTCCTAAATTCCACTAAAACTGTGGAATTCGGCAGCACACACCCTCACACGGCGACGGACGGACTGAGATATCAAGTAGCGGATAATTACAAACAAAGACCTGTTCATTAAAGTCCAATAGTCAGATAGAAATTTTTGACATTTCGGTGCCCAAAAGGAGGGTGCAAGGAATCATCTACGGTTGTCTACTGGAAGGAATCACCACAATTGACGCTACCACACATAGCTATATGCCTATGAAGCCTTCACCACACTTACAGCCTGAGTGATGAAAATCAATTTTGTATGACAGTAGCTACTTCCTTCTGACTTATTTGTTCATCCATATAAATATCATCTCAATTCAATAAAATTCAATTGAAAGAACAATTAAATATATACATAGAATTACTTTGGCAATAAACTATTGCACAAATTACAGGTACAGATGCACAAGTTAGAACAAACAAGAGCCCACAATATCAGATACTTACAGCGTTATCAGATGCAGGGGCGAACACAAGATATTACCGACACATTTTTATCAGCTCGATTGGGTGCGAAGGTTGGCATTAATGCACAAGTTAAACAGATCTAGAAGATTATATCCAGTAGAAATATTGAAATGATGCAAATAAAAAGACTAGCTCCAGCATCTAGAACCTTGCAAGGGTGTTGATGAATGGCGATGCTGCAGGCGACCATTGCAACTGGCCGTGGTGCTGCTGATGTCGAAGAACACTTAGTTTTGTCACAAAGAAGCACAATATATATTTAACCCCTTACAATTATTTATGATTAATAGAATCCTTGACCTGTTAGGTGGGAAGAATCATTACCTTCACTGTGGTATACAACCTCAGGAGTGAATTTATCTAATTTAGTTGCTCAAAAAAAATACTTGCAGGTATGCTGTTGAGTTAACTTTGGGATGAGTGAGCTGGAAAAGAATAAAAGCAAAATTGATAATTCAGTGAGATTGCATTTCCCATTCAAAATGGATAGAGGAGACACCAAGACTGATTGACATGATAGCTCCTCAAAACCCCCCAAATTTGTCTCTCTTCCTAGACAAAGTTTAGAATTGTCACTAGCATCTAGAGGGACATGAAAAAGTTTAGCCCCAAGTAAAGTAGAAGTGAAGCTCCTGCCCCCTTGGCCGAAAACATAATATCTTCACTAACTGATCAGGCGCTGACTCTGGTCAGAGACAAGGAGAAGTGCACAGAGATTGTGCAAAATTACCTGTGATCAGTTATAACTATGATCAGAAACCTTGTGAAATAGTCTTAGTGGGCATTTTTTTCAATGATAAGTGTAATGTAGTTTCAGGCAGAAAATCATTGAAATATATAATTGAATTTAAATAAACAGCTGCCAGGTGGTTGTCTGTATGGACTGTGTAGTATTCGTGCCAAAATGATGTTGCACAATTTACTAATAGGTGATATGTGTCAAACAATATTGCAATGTGTAATTATCACATTGTTTAATTTTTCCATGGTTACACACACAATTGTTCATTTGTCCTTTGTGACAATGTGTTGAGTCATGCCACTCTGCTGAGATGGCCATACCCACCCAGATGGTGTTGTTCCACATTATTACTGACAGCATTTGTGACCATTTTGATATTTTTCAGCTATTTTATCCAGTCTGTATAGTGTGGTAGATTAGATGAGTATCCACTAGTATAAGATTGTACTAGTGGCATGCAATAGGCTCGAGGTATTTCATATTGACAGGGATATTTGAAATTTGGCCCCATTATTCAGCTAACACAATTTGAAGTATTTGAAAGAAAAAAACTCAAAAATAGTTGTCAAGATCTTTTAAAGATTGCTTTGGGATCCATAAGTATCCCCTAAGATCATTTCATAAGCTTCCCTACCAGCAGTCTTGCTGGAAGGCTTCTTTGCTATTCAAGGTCCTGGGTCTGTGGGGCAGGACCAACCGATGCCACCCAGGTGTGATGTGGCCTGGAAAGTGGGGACCTGTGTTCAGACACAGTTCTGCGCTCCTCAAAAACTCAGAATTGTACCCAGAGGACACTGGACACCCAGGGCGTGGGTAGCCATTTACAAAGCTAATGCCTAATGCTCTGGAAAAGCCAGTAGGGTGCCAGAGAGTGACACAACCAAAGTGGAACACTGAGGTAAGCCCAGTTTATAGTCTATAGCCCAGTTAGGAGCCTGGTCCTAGACAGTCCCAGTGATCAGCCCGGATTGACAGGTGCAGAGTTTGTGTTTGTTTTGCGGGCTCCACGACCTTGCCTCTTGAACAGCATGGGTGAGCGTTGGCCCATCACTTACTGTTTCCTCCCAGGTAGACTGGCAGGGCCATATTTTGCTGTTCATCTAATTCAGGTTTGATTAACAATTTTGGTGGCGTCGGGCTAATGCCCGATGCAATCTTTGCTGTTTTACCATTGCAAAAAAAAATTTGATGACTCAATGATAATGTTGTGAGTGTTTATTGGCGGTATTGTTAAGATGAGATACATGTAATAGCTATGGATTATAAAGCTATATAAACTAGTTTCTGAGTTTGGTAGAGTGTGTGAGAGGAGGAAGCTATGAGTGAACCTGGGTAAAAGTGAAGTAATGAGATGCTCAAGGACTGTCGATGCAAGCAAAATTAGTGTCCCCCTAAATGGAGAGCTCCTGGAGGAAGTTCAGTGTTCTAAGTATCTGGGCTTACATGTGGAGATGACTGAACTAATGGAAACTGAAGTGAAGACGCAATTGAAGGAAGGATTTAAAGTGTTTAAGTGTTGGGTGCACTGAAGAGTGCATTGAGCTCTAGGACGTTGGGGATGGAAGCAACGAGAGGGCTGTTTGAAAGTGTTGTTGTCCGAACTGTGCTCTACCAAGTTGAGACTGGGGGGTAAGAGCAGAGGAGAGAAGAAGGTTGAACAATATCAAATTGAAATTTTTGAGGAGCATGACTTGAGTAACGCTGAAAGACTGGATCACCAACGGCGTAATTTGAATCAGAACAGGGATGGTGAAGAAGTTGGAGGACAGAGTGTATTCGCGTGTTCTGAGATGGTTCGGGCACATGGAGAGGATGGATGAAGGGGGATTGGTAAAGTGGGTTATGAATGCGGAGGCGAGTGGTCACAAGCCTAGAGGTAGACCAAAGTGTGGGCGGATGGAAGGTGTAAAGCAGACATTAGGAAGAAGAGACATGAATGTAGAAGTGGCACGAGAGCGTGCAACAAACATGCGTGAGTGGAAAATGGTTGTGAATGGTTAATTTTGACGCTGCTCTGATGTGCTTTCCCGCCTTTGGCATCACGTTGTTAGAATACTTGTGGGTTAGGGGGCCCTAATTTTGATGCGGCAGGATAAACCAAAGAAAACTGTCAGGCCCTGCTGCTGACAACGGATTCTTGGACCACACTTGTCACCCAGAAAGTGTGTTGCAGGGTTACCGGCCAGACCCTGCAGCTCAAAAGGGCCAAGTTGTGCGTGTGTGAGCGTATGAGGTGTGCCGTGCCGTGGGCCACCCCCCTTTCTGGGAGATGCGGCCTAGTGTCCGCATCTGTATAGATTATATTGACCAATTAAATAATCTAATTTGGTTCATAGTGATGCCGCACTTACTAATCAGGGATGAGTAGCCAGCCAGGCATCCAAGCCAAGTCAACAGGAGAGGCCAAGTCAATAGCCTGACATTAGCTCTTTTTCTTCGTTATTATATATAACCGATCAATTCAAAACGGTAACTTTGCCAACAAACACAAGCTAAATGCATAACAAGGAAACGCATTTATGTTCATGAACGACCACCACCACCATAACTCTCAACATTGAAACACCATCTAATCGTTTTTACTCAGACGATACATATGTTTTCTATGTTGTTAGCGATCACAATTGTCTCTGCCAATTACCATAAGTGTTAACTAGCATTTTGCCTATTTCTATGTTTTAAATGTACCAGCCGTTTTAGTATAATTAAAATACGAACTCAGTTTTTTCGAGGAACGATAGGCAGCGTCTAACTTGACTACGGTATACTCGATTTTAATATAATTCATTGATTTATTTCTAACTACTACCGTACCATTTTTGATGATACAATCATTGCCTTATAAGCTAACATTTTGCTTTGTTTTCTATAACAGATGTATATTCATCCAACTTGTGTACTCCAACATTGTATCATTTCTGATTGTCAATCATTTAATCATTTC
>SDVV010025087.1:0-12479 GCA_016164225.1 Gammarus roeselii
GCCCCCCCCCCCCCCCCGCCCTATCCCCTTGAACAATCGGTGCGAAATCAATAATCTGAGCAGCTTTTCTGCCCATGACAAACCTGCTCTTACTTTCTTTGTCACAATCCACAATATTATAACGCTGGACTTCGTCTGTGGACCCCGGTGTTTGTGTGTGCCCTTTTTTTCGTGGTAATCGGTTTTATATTAGTTTTATAACTGTGAATCGTTGGACCCGCAGGGGTCCTGGGTGGATTGGGGCGTGTGTTGTTTGGTCTAGTCCGGTGAGTATACGGTGTCACTCCCTCGCTGGTGAGTATACGGTGTCACTACCTTGCTGGTGAGGATACGGTGTCACTCCCTTGCTGGTGAGTATACGGTGTCAACCCCTTCCTGGTGAGTATACGGTGTCACTACCTTGCTGGTGAGTATACGGTGTCACTCCCTTGCTGTTAAGTATGCGGTGCTGCTGTCTTGATGATGAGGAGCGGTGTCACTCTCTTGCTGGTGAGTGCGGTCACCTCTTGCTGGTGGGTGTGTGGTGTCACTCTCTTGCTGGTGGGTGTGCGGTGTCACTCTCTCGCTGGTGTTGCGGTAGACCAGCACACCTTGCGGGGGAGCGTGCGACGACTTCGCTTTGGAGGCCCCTGTGGAGCGCGATGGCGGCTGCTGCTACTGCTACGTTGAACCTATTTTGAATCTACGTTAAACCTGCCTTGAATCTACGGTAAACCTACTCTATCTACGTTAAACTACTCTGTATCTACGTTGATCCTACACGGTGTCTACGTTGAACCTACTCGGTGTCTACGTTGAACCTACTCGCCATCTACGTTGAACCTACTCAGTGTCTGCGTTGAGCCTACTCTGTAACTGCGGTAAACCTACCCGGAATCTGTGTTAGACCTACTCGGGGTCTGCGTCGAACCTACTCGGAATCTGCTTCGAACCCACTCGTGATCGGTGCTGCATCTAAGCTGTCTAAGCCTTTAAGCACCTCTCGGGGAGCACCTCTCCACCCCATTATGCACAGGAATAATAATACATCTACGTGGATACGTTCCAACTCTTTACTTTCTTGTACGCGCTAGTACGCGAATATTCCACAATTAAAATGTGTACTTGATTTCACCCTGACAAGACTAATCTTTTCGCACGCGGGGCCGTGTGAACTTACCTGAATCAGTGACGGTCGCGCCCCACGGGGGAGCCTATTATGACTCACGTTGAGGCTCTGTTGGAAATGAGGTCCAAATCAAATCCAGCTCCCCGTGTGGGTATAGAAACTGCAGCTATCTGAAAAAATTGTGCTCCTCAAGCGCACCTTCATGAAGAAAACTCCGATTTTCCTTTGTTTCTATGTCTCTTTTTATTCGTTTCGCTTACCTGAACAACGCATACAGACGAGCACGTCATGACGTCGTGCCCATCCACCGCACACGGCAGGCTCCACCTTAACATCACGACTGTGCATGACCTATGGGAGCGCCCGCCGACAGCATCAGCAACCTCAAGGGTGTAGGCCTACTGTAGGGCCTACTCCCCCTAGGCATCTGTTCGGTTCACGGGCCGCACGAAGTCACGGCCAAACCGGGGAGGTCGACACCCTTATTTCCCTTCAGACTCTCTTCTTCACCCTTCACTATCTCTCCTGTACCTCCTGTGGCACCCGTACATACCATAGACGTTCGTCGCGTAAAGGACTTTGCGCAGTAGTGAGCCTAACTCGAACATTAAAAGGAGAAGAAGAACAAAGACTAACTTGATGCAGCACTGTTGGCTGGTTTGACATTCGGCGCCAGAAGAAGTAAGACTAACTTGATGCAGCACTGTTGGCTGGTTTGACATTCGGCGCCAGAAGAACAAAGACTAACTTGATGCAGCACTGTTGGCTGGTTTGACATTCGGCGTCAGAAGGACAAAGACTCCAGTGCGCTAGAAAGCCTAGTCACTCTAATCTAATCTACTGTAGGGCCCATCTACTGCGGTAGCACCCCCCACACAAACACGTCGGTGGGTTCCTGGGCCTTGGGCTGTGCGCTGGCCGTGGCTTCTCCATCGCATGGGGAGTTAGGGTTGAACAACAACAACAACACACAGAGACGAAAAAAGTACCACTTGCGGCAGCCCTGAAGAGGTGCGTTTGAGATGTACCAACCCTTCAGATGGTACATATCTCGGGCAGCTGCTAAACGCTCTTTCACATATTCTTCATTCAAATGTCTCTGTACATTGAGATGAAATATATTTATTATAGTTCACCAGTAGCTATATTGTTACTTGCAAGTTGGATTGGCTCGGAATTTGTTGGAAAAATATTTACTGACTTATTTCATCAGTCCCTTAATTACTTCAGAGACCCATTGATGGAGCTAAGAGTTACCTTATTATTTTTGACCTACCTCATTCATGATGCTCTCATGATGTTTTAAAAAATTTCATGTATTCATGTTAATAGTTGCTTGATTATTTTGCATACTGAAATGTGTATTAAGAATCTACGATGTTGCTGACATTTTTGAAATTGCGTTTATCCCTGCTCAATAAGGTTTCTAACTTGCTCAAAATGATAAGCGTAATAAAATCACGTGAGAAGACGGTCACGAAGATAACAAGTTTGGGCGAACGAAGCAATGGGGCGGTCACAAAAAGGCTGCCTAATTAATGAACATTCTCTCTTTTTTTTTTCTTCCAGATGCCGTTCAGCTTCTTTTCCCGAGGGTTTTCTTCCTCTAAGACGCCGCCCCGCCGCAGCCAGTCACTCTCCAACCTGGGCAGAAGTCAGGCTACCCTGCCCACGGTGCTCGCTCAGGACTACAACAGGATTAACATGACGTTGGCCGACGGGCACAGCGCCACCTTCGAGGACGGGGTCTGGAGTACTGGTGAGGAGAGGGCCTGACAGATCTTTGAGAAGTGGTTTTTTGTTGCAGAGGGGCAAATAGGGGTTCTCTTGAGAGCGTTTGAGATAGAACTTATTTTCATATAGCTACATATATCACCCCACGAGCAGCTGGTACACATTCTGCTTCACGTTTATTTTTATTATATTTAGACTACGAAGCAACTCCTTACCATCACCAGCAGCAACCGGTGTGACTAAGACGTCATCTCGAACTCACATGTTCTGTATAATTTGTGGCGACGTCAGAGTTTCGAATGACCTAATCATAACTCTACTAAGTAGGGTTCGCTGAAAGATTGAACTTAACGTGTAATTCGGTAATTCGTGTTGACTGTGTTGAGGCTGAAACGTCAGGCTCTGATTTTATGGAAATTTGTAATTATAACAGACTAGTTTATTTGCCAAAGGTTGTTCAAGGCCCATTGCATTTTTTTGCGTTCGGTTAAAGGCAATTACTGACTAGAGAGTATTGGAAAATTCTGAATCCTGCAGGAGCAACAGCACAATCAATATGAGGTGGGAGTGACCATCAAATCCTGCAGAAGCAACAGCACAATCAATAAGAGGTGGAATTGGCATTTGATAACGAGCAGATTATTAACTGAGAACCCCCGATATAGCACAGGTTGGCCCCTAGTTTGTGCTGGGACCTTGAACCGCACGTTTGTTTTTGCTTGCCAATTGTTCAATTACGTTAACGTTAGAAGCGGCAAAGCCGGTCAAGTGGCCTCTAGGAGTGAGCCCCCTGGCCCCTGGAGTGAACCAAGGAACCGATGGGGGAAGGAAGGAACCCCATTTGGGAGGGACCTGTATCCCCTTCGGAGTAATAAAGACCAAGATTCCAACAGCTAAGAACCTCAGCATCGCAAAGACGACCAGCGCCACCTCGGCCGAGGATGAACGAAGAAACGACCGCATTGAGGAGTTGTCAAGTAAAATTCAGGAAATTATGAACTTGCTAATCCCAGCGATCGGCCTCTCTGAGCAGGAAGCTGGAGACGCCACCGTAGGACCTGACACAATCGACGACCGTCTAACGAGACTCTAATGTCATGTCGAAGCAATATTTCAAGTTCACGGACTTGTGAAAAAACGACAAACCAAAGAACCTGCAACCTACTCAAGCGTCTCTACCACCACATCCGATGACTACCGCGAAGACTCTCCACCGAACTCCGAGGGCTGCAAGGTAGAAGCAGTACTTGCCATTTACGGAACACAATTTGTTCGGAAACGGCCCAAACTTTCTCGAGCATATGAAGATTAAGATTGACGCCAACGATAAACTGGATATTTGTCCATACACTCGGCGAAAAGAGCTGGGCTCCTTCACCGGCTGTCCAGTCCTTAGCATCACCACCAGCGGCGACGAAAGCTTAGCTATCAGAGTAGATACGAAACTTCAAAGTGACACAATTCTCTCCAAGACTAGACTATGCGACAAGCCATGCACAATTGTACACACCCGATTTTCACTTGGAGTTTACTTTTGATTTACGTTGAAGATATCACTAAGGAGGAAATTAGAGGAGTACATCACTGGACTCGTTCAATACGAGGACTGCGTGGTTGAAGCGAAAATCGCACAATAAATCAAACCAAGAAAAGACACCACCACAGCCCTAAAACTGAAATTCAACTGCCCTACCCCACCCAGATACCTAGACATTTCCTTCTGCGCCACCAAATCAAAGGTCACACCATTTGAGAGACATCCGATGCAATGCTATAAATGCCAGAAATACGGACACACAAGCAGAAACTGTGACCGCAAGAAAAGATGCTCATATTGCTCCCGAGACAACCATGATAAACGGGCAGATCTCCAGTCGTGCCAATCTAAAGAACCTCACTGCTTCTACTGCGAAGTAAACGGCCACCCCACCGGCTACAGAGATTGCCCCCGGAATGATATGGAGAGAGGAATCCTCCGATTCCAGACAGTTCACGGGGTAGAACGACGAGTGGCTGTGGCCTCGATGCACGCCTCCTAGGATGACTTTCCTACCCAAGAGAAATGACCGGCCCCATTCCCCAGTCATTTCCTCATAACGCTCAGAGATAGCAGCGCAAGCGGAGTTGCGTCGTCAACAAATCCATTTAAAATTATGGAATCGCTCTTCCATCAACTGGGAGGAAAACCGAAAGACGTCCAACGACAGAGAAAAAAAGTATCTGGCCCACGTCGTAGAGCGTGAACCAAGTAACGCTAGACAAAAGATCACCAAAATAATCAACCTCAAAGTCACTGAAATACACCCGTCCTTCAACGATACCAAACGAATTATTTACACATCTCGTTACAGACCCACTACAGACATAAGTGCGTTCTCAGGTCTGGCTAAGGACTACGGGGTTACCAACGTTTGTCTAGCCGACTGGATCAAAACATGAAACACATGTTCTACCGCATACCAAATTACCTTCCCAAGACGCGATGCTCCGGAATTCATAGTGATCCCGAGTGAACAAGGAAGAACAAAAACCTACCCAGTTGCAATATGGCCTCCAATGTGCAAAAAATTTCTTAAATTCGGCCACGTCATCAAATACTGCAGACACCCCAACGCTGTAAGAAGTGTGCCGACGAGCACGACAGAAAAGACTGCACAGCCCAGGGTAAACTAACACCAACGGGTAGACCGAATAATTTGACATGATGTCAGAATCACGTGGTCGGACGTCATGGCCCCGCCCTACCTGTCCGTGACGTCATTGGAGCCATACAGCTAATATTGGCATATCCAGTCTAGTCATTTTAAGCTCAACATTTTTGAGTTTTCAAGTAGTTTTTTTTATTCTATATATTTAAGTAAGCCATCATCTTGAAGAAGAGATCTTCAATATTTCATATTGGTCACAATTTTTGAGCAAACACAAACTAATTGATTAGAGCAAAGCAGTTTATAAAGGGAAAAATACTGTTCTTCCGCAAATTGCTGAAACGACAAGCTGAAACTGTTTACTTTTCGTTTGTGATTCTTGGGTAAATACTTCGATGTTTAACTTATTGTAAATCGGAGAGCGGAGATAATTGTAAATCTTTAGAGATCAGAGGCATTTTCTGACGAAATCCAGTATGACATCATTTTGCAATTACCGATTTTAATAACTATTTGCGCAATTTTAGTTCGAATCATTCGAAGGCCTTTTTTCTACGATGCACAGAGTTGGCGCAAATATTTATATTTACAGCGGCAGGAGAAAACGGATATAATGTGATTTGTATGGGCGAGCGAGCGTTCATGCCACTACGAATTCCTGCTTCGCTATCGCGCCCTACAGGGAAGCCTATTATGACTCACGATGAGGCTCCGGTGAAAAAGGGTTACCTCATATGCGGTAACCCTTTTAATGGGAGAGCATCGGGCTTTAATATTCTTCTATTGTTTTATAAATGAGGAAGCAAGGTGTTTCTCAGGCCTGTTTCAAAAAAACTATCGTCAAAATGAGCCGAGCACATTCGGGCGTTGTTTAAATTGAAGATATCCTGACATCCTGATGCAAGAAACCACTGTTCTTAAAGTCAGAGATTTAAGATACCTAAAAAATGAAACTTCAGATTGAGTTCCTCGGTTCTTACAACTGATTACTGAACAACACGGCATGATGAACTACAGTCGCTTTAATTTACAGAGAAATGTCGGAACACCAAATGGCAGGTTGGCTCCAGTGACAGTAACACAAGCGCTGATGCGGAGAATGCCTTAGGTAAAAATCATTGTAATGAAATTAGCAGCATAATTAGCAGCAGGTGATAATTTATCCGGTTTACCCTGTGTTGTTAGTGTACCCTGGCACAGCCCGCCAACCAAGATGCTACCACTGCTCATGCCTCCATGAGGCTGGCGACCGCGACTGCTAATTTTACATGGACCAGAAGAAAATAACAATCACAAAACGAGCGCAGAGTTACAAGAAAACAAGCCATCCAAATCTGGAAAGACTAAAGTCCAACCAACAATCTCTAAACAAGACTCCAACGCGCCTCCGTGACAGTAGTGCTACCCCACTCAGCCCAGCGACCACCTCTGCACTCGAGATGAATGCCCCCTGCAATAATTCCAACAATGCCCAGGAGGACACCGCGACGGACGCTTCCTCTGCAGTTCACCACGCAGCCAGGCTCCCCACTACAACAACGAAAAGGCAAAGAGATGAAGAAGTCTCCGATGCCGCCTCACCACAGAGCAAAAAGATCAGTGACGACACACAAATAACAGCTCGCCAAGATAATAGCCTAGAACTCCAAGCTGTCACTGTGAAGATATGCATCTCAAGACCAGTTCCAGTGGTATCTATCTACTCGTCACGAAGCCATGACCTCTCTGAAGCACTAATGACCGAAATGCTGAACCAACTGCCTCCGCCAATACTCCTTTGAAAATTTCAACAGCTACCACGAAAAATGGAGATGCGTGACAACAGACCGCAGTGGAGTGGTAATGGCTAACACCATACTCGCTCACAACCTGGTTCTCCTCAATGACGGACAACCTGCCCGAATCACCCCCGAAAGTGAAACTGTCATCGACCTATCCATATGCTCGCCCACACAGGCACCCCAACTCGTTTGGGGAGTTCTGCCTTCATCACACGACAGCGATCACAACCCTGACATCACATCGCTCCTCACCAATCAACCAAGAAACCCTGTCACACAAGAACTTCGATTCAACTACCGGTAAGCCAGCTGGGAAGAATATTCGACACACATCGCGTGGATCGATATAAATTACGTCCCCGAAGACATTTTGCAACAGGACCTCGTCACCCAACTATAAGAGAAGTTTCAAGTCGCAACTGTGGCAAACATCCTCCAATATTCACCTCCACCTTTTTTTCCGAAACCGTGGTGGTGTCGTGAGGTGGAATAAGCAAAGGAGAGGCGTGAAAGACGTTAAAGAGCCTACCGCCGCCCACGGTCCCGCAGGAATAGAATAGCGTAGAAAAAAGGAAACTGCCGTGTGCCGTAAACTCCAAGTGGAGAAGAAACGAGAAAGCTGAACCCAGTTCGTAAACACTATGAACCGAAACACCCCCTCTCCCAAGTAAGGGAAAATATCAGACGCATCCAGGGACGACCTGAGCGACCTATCCACATTCTCGCAGACGGAGACGTCATTTACTCCTCCTACGCCGAGATTGCAGATAAACGTGCACAGACTTTCAGCCAGAAATCGCAATCGAATAACTACACAGACGCTTTCCAACGGGAAAAAAACTTACGAGAGAGAGAACACTTTGACAAGCGAAGAGCACTACAATAAGCCTTTCTCCCTCGACGAACTACAGTGCGCTATAGACCATACTCGCAAAACTTCATCCGGACCGGGTGCACATTAACATGATCAAACACCTCCCTGATGTCGCTCGCGTACATCTATTAAAACTGTTCAACGCAATGTATTCAAACTTTTTCCCTGATCAATGGAGGGAATCTGTAATTATCCCAATACCCAAGCCCGGCAAATGTCACAGCGACCCATGCAACTATCGCCCCATCGCCCTAACCACGGTTCTCTGTAAAATAATGGAAAGAATGATCAACACACGTCTTGTTAACTGCCATGAAACACACGCAGGTCTCAACAACACCCAGTGCGGCGGTCGCAAGCGCCACTCCACTACGGACCACCTCGTCCTCTACTAGAATCAAACATCCGACAGGCCTTCATCCGAGGGGAACCCGCGGTTTCAATATTTTTCGTCGTAATAAGAAGCCTAAGACACTACTTGGGAATACGGTATCATGAAGGATCTCCACCGCAAAGGGCTGACAGGCCACCTCCCGCGTTTTATCTATCCATTCCTGCAAAATCGTACCTTCATGGTTGAGGTCGACGACACCATGCCACCACCGTATCCGCAAGAAATGGGAGTCCACCAGGGAAGCGTCCTAAGCATCACTCTTTTTATCCTCAAAATAGACCAGCTAGCCGACATTTTTTCGCGTGATGGAAGACTTCTTTCATCACTACACGTGGACGACCTACAAATAAGCGACAGACACCAAAGTCTTCGAACGATTCAACATGTACTCCAGAAATGTCTAAACCTAGTCGGAACCTGGGTGTCCTTAAACGGATTCCGATTCTCGCCTCTTGAAACTAAACTCATGAACTTTACCCATGTACCCAGCTCACATCTGAAACCAGACCTAATGCTGCATAACACACCTCTAGTATACGAAGACTTTATAAAGTTCCTGGGCCTCGTGTGGGACCCTAAACTCACATGGCGACCTCACATTGTTACCCTGGTGACTCGCTGCAAACGGGCAACAGGACCTTTACTATCGGTAATAACGCTGAAATTCGGTTCCGACATGGACACCGGCATTATGTTGTTTAGAGCAATAATACGCTCGCGCATTGACTACGGAGCCGTTGTTTACGGATCAGCCGTCAAAACCACTCTCGATCAACTCTCGATCATCGTCAACAATGCCTTGCGTATCACAACCGGCGCGTTCCGCTCCACTCCCATCGAATCTCTCAACGTCTTATCAACAACCCAGCACTCGGCAACGTCACCAACATCTCTGATGAGTGCCTCTTCGCAGCAAAAAGAGAGAATATGCCCACCAGTTTCACTAAGCATGGACAACTTACTAACCTCTCAACATCAATCGTTGGGCTATCAAGCCATCATTCACCCGTCAAATACTACAAATCAACACACCAACGTGGATGATTAACCCACCGCTGGTCAACCTAGATTTACAAAGATACCCTAAAGAATCAACGGCAACCAGCAAGTACCGCATATAATTTTCAAGATTACTTGAAGAGCAATACCCGGAGCACCGCCATAAATACACTGTCGGCTCCAAAACGGCGGACGGAGTGGGAGCTGCTGCCGTGTGCGGAGAAATGGCCCGTTCAGCAACCTTACCGCAAGAGACCTCTGGATTATCTGCACAGCTGCACGCACTCAAATTAGACAGTCATTACAAAAATTGACCACCACCCTTAATATGTCATACTTTTCAACTAAAAAAAAATACACTAAGAACATCCTGTTCTTCGTAAAATGCAGCACGATTTATTCACGATGTCCGAGACGGGCCAGGCGGTTGAATTCTGCTGGATCTTCGGACTCGCGGGAAACGAACATTCAGATTCCCGCGCTAAACAGGCATCTACCGTCAAGAACAATGCATTTCCATATGTTATCGAGACTGGTTCCCAATTATCAACTCGCGTCTAATATCTCCATGGAACGACGAGTGGCAACAGAGCGGACAAAAAATTATTGCAATCAAACCATTCGTAGGAGAGTGGGCCACCAAGTTTTCCAATAGAAAAGAGCAAGTGTTCAGTAACTATCTGTGCACAAGACATACGTGGATAACCCACAGTCACCTGATGGACGTAGACATGGGACCGGACGCACCACCATGCCTCTGTTGACACCAAGTGTCAATCAGTGTTAAACACTTACTGATGGATTGTAATGCACTCGCAGCAGCCCGACAAGCTTTCTTGAATCGCCCGTGCACCCTACAACGCCTGCTCACAGAAACATGTTGTAAAATGAAGCTAATATCTTTTGGAAAACATACCAAACTCAACGAGTCTGTTTTAATCCACTCGGTTTATGAACTCACTACCCTGCTGACGATCGAATCTAAACTCGCGCACGAGGGTGCGCACCGGAACAGGCTGACCTTCATGCCCTACGGGGGAGCGTATTTAACTTCGCGTTGAGGCTCCGGTGGAACACAGAAGCAACTACTACTACTCAGTAAGAGTTTGGAGTGACTATCAAATCCTGTAGAAGCAACAGCACAATCGATAAGAGGTGGCCATCAAATCCTGTAGAAGCAACAGTTCATTCAATAAGAACTGGGAATGACTATCAAATCATGTAGAAACAACAGGAAAATCAATAAGAGGTGGGAATGATCATCAATTCCAATTATATCTGCAGTGACTTACGGTCTGAGTTTCTGACGACCCTCTTCCTTCAGACGTCACTACCTCAAGACTTCTTACGGGATGTTTTTTTTTCCATATTCATCTTTCGTACCTGTTGAGCCCGCAGTGGTCGTAAGTTGCCGTCTATGGGCACTTAGGATGCCGTTGCACAGCTAGCCTCTGCTGCCAGAGGGGAAGAATTGCTTCGTAGTCTAGATACTGCTAAAATTTACGTGAAACAGAGGCTGCACAAACTACCCGAGGAGGCTTAGACGCTGCCGTTATCTGGAAAGATGGTGCGTTTTGAGCCGAAGTGCAGGTTACACTGTGTTGAAAAGTTTTATCTACGTTTGCGGACTCGTGCACTCGTACATCCCCTGAGAGTAGGCTGGGTCGTGTATGGGCGACGCACTCTTTCAAGCGGTCTTTTCTCGGCCACTGGTCCAGTGCAATCACCCACACATCGAACATCTGTTTTATATCCTTCCTTTTACCCCAATTAAATCTTCCATGTAGCTTCTACTATAGTAACGCAACGGTTTTAATAGTGTTGTTCATCTTAAACCGGTGTCAAGCTCGTACGTTCATTTATTCTTAAGTATAAACGATGTCGAATTTTATCCACCTGAAGAGAATGATCAGTTAATATTAGATTACTCTATCCTGCCGCTGGTGACGTCGTTGCGGATGCCATTAGACTCTTCTTCTGCATCAGCAGATATTATGTAGGTGCATTCGTGCGGTCGTCACAGAGGCTGGACCAGCTACTCTGTGCGGTAAAGCATAGCTCCGCCATCATTACGGAATAGCACGGTAACTCGTGTAAGAGTTCACGTTGAGGCTCCTGTGGAAATACGGTTCTAATCAAATTGTGTAAGAGTTCTGGTTGAGATGAACATTTTAATCTAATCTAATAATCGCGCCGTAGTTTTGATACAGCATAAAATGAACTCTGAGAAACCGTGCACCAGCTGTTCGTAGGGGTGTAGGAGTAGCCGCGGCCTGAGAACATGTTGTGGTTCGAACACACGTATACCACACCTTTCACAATGACTTCTTCACCATCCGCAAGCCTTTGTATAAGAGCATCACTTACTGACCATCTTCCTGCCTTCTCAGAGAACGGCAAGGAGGCCACTGCCCCCCAAGGCGCCAGTGGAGGACCGCAGGTGTTGCAGCTGCAGCGGCGCGTGCAGCAGCTGGAGAACGAAAACAGGCTTCTTCAAGTTAAGACTGAGCTGCTTCTGGACATGGTAAGGCAATTTCGCCACTAAACTGCTATGTGGCAAAGTAAAATAATTAGTTTGATTAATTTTTGTCGAGGAAACGAGACAGATTTTTTTTTTTAACATTACTGCAAATGTATAGGGATATTCCTTTAGGAATACCCCACTTACTCATAAGTGTACATTTACTTCTTGAAAAATTGTTCGCTTCGTCGTTAAAGACTTTTGTTTTGCTCCTGTAAACCGGGTTAACCAGCAGACTCGCCAAATGTTGTCCACAATAATGATTTTATTAAAATGGCAATCAAACTAAAAATCTCACCCAAACGCTGATGCCGCGAACCTCCTGTCTTGACGCCATTCAGAAGCGAGCGATAATAATGGACGAAGTGTTTTGACATTATTACCGATACTAAGTTGGTTCCAACTAACTTTATTATATAT
>SDVV010025088.1:0-12479 GCA_016164225.1 Gammarus roeselii
ATAGGTTGTTCCAGCGCTACCCACCACTACTAGCGTTCTGTGGGTTAACTTCATAGGTTGTTCCAGCGCTACCCACCGCTACTAGTGTTCTGCGGGTTAACCAGCGCTACCCACCGCTACTAGTGTTCTGTGGGTTAACTTCATAGGTTGTTCCAGCGCTACTCACCGCTACTAGTGTTCTGTGGGTTAACTTCATAGGTTGTTCCAGCGCTGCCCACCGCTACTAGTGTTCTGTGGGTTAACTTAATAGGTTGTTCCAGCGCTACCCACCACTACTAGAGTTCTGTGGGTTAACTTCATAGGTTGTTCCAGCGCTACCCACCGCTACTAGTGTTCTGCGGGTTAACCAGCGCTACCCACCGCTACTAGTGTTCTGAGGGTTAACTTCGTAGGTTGTTCCAGCGCTAACAACCGCTACTAGTGTTCTGTGGGTTAACTTCATAGGTTGTTTAGCGCTACCTCCCGCTATTAGTGTTCTGTGGGTTAACTTCATAGGTTGTTCCAGCGCTACCCACCACTACTAGAGTTCTGTGGGTTGATTCCATAGGTTGTTACAGCGCTACCCACCACTACTAGTGCCCTGTGGGTTAACTTAATAGGTTGTTCCAGCGCTACCCATTGCTACTAGTGTTCTGTGGGTTAACTTCATAGGTTGTTCCAGCGCTACCCACTGCTACTAGTGTTCTGTGGGTTAACTTCATAGGTTGTTCAGCGCTACCCACCGCTACTAGTGTTCTGTAGGTTAACTTCATAGGTTGTTCCTGCGCTACCCACCGCTACTAGTGTTCTGTGGGTTAACTTCATAGGGTGTTCCAGCGCTACCCACCGCTACTAGTGTTTTGTGGGTTAACTTCATAGGTTGTTCCAGCGCTACCCACCGCTACTAGTGTTCTGTGGGTTAACTTCATAGGTTGTTCCAGCGCTATCCACCGCTACTAGTGTTCTGTGGGTTAACTTCATAAATTGTTCCAGCGCTACCTACCGCTACTAGTGTTCTGTGGGTTAACTTCATAGGTTGTTCCAGCGCTACCCACCCCTACTAGTGTTCTGTGGGTTAACTTCATAGGTTGTTCCAGCGCTACCTACCGTCACTCGTGTATAGTCCAGTTTAAATTTCCATCGCTCATTCGTTCGTCACTCCAAAACAAAACATTTTTCAGCAAGTTGATGAGCGAAGGCCAAAACATTAACTATTTTGAGTAGCAGAACAAAATACGCTAGCGTATTCAAAATGCAAACTGTATCTGTAGAACTTGACAATTACTTTATAGTCCCATCATTTCTATTAAATAAATTAGACAATACCAGAAGGCATCAACACCCAATTGATAATACAAATGTTCAGGTATATATTTTCACGAAACATGAAATTATTGTGATTTGGGTTTCAGTGGCATTGTACTTCTGCTGATAAGCCACTTTAAATTACAATCAAAACTCTCCTCATTTGAATTATGTTGATACAGTTTCTTACGAAATTAGAAGGTATAGTTTAGAGTTAAGATAATGTATGTGTAGATTATACTTTCCAGGAGTTCCATGGGAGACATAATAATATTATCCCTGTTTAATGACGATAACTCGATGGAATTATTCGATATCAATCTTCGATACCAGCAGTTTCGAATAGAGAGGTATAGGTGCATATTGGAGAAAGGTATAGGTGCATAGTGGAGAAAGGCATATGTGCACGGCGGATTCTTGCACAATAATGCGTAGTTAAGATAATTAGCTCGGTCAGTGATCATAAAGGCCCCCATTGGGTCACACGTCGCGTATGCTTTGTATCTCTGCAGACGCTACAACTCTTCGATGTTAGAGACCTTCTTTTGTTGGATGCTCTTATCGAAGAAAAAAATGATTTAAGGATTTAACATTTATTTAGATATAAAGACATGTTGACAAGTCAAGAGAAATGTCAGAATACACAGATGATACGTACCAAGTTTTTGTCAGCGTGAGCTGTTCTGAAGACAACATTTGAAACTTAGATGAATTTAATATTAACTTATAACTCCGGTTGAGGAGTAAGGACCAACCGATGAACGTTGCTGGAGGACGTCCTCTACTCTCCACTTTTCAATATGTCGCTACAGGTAAAAGCGTTACATTGTACTATTGATATCAAGAAAAATAAGCAAAGTAAGTCTGATCGCCAACGCCTTTTTTATCATGACTATTCACTGTTCCGACTGACATTTACTAAAAAAACTTGTGAGAAGAAAATGTCCGACATGAGGTGGTCTATTACATTACTCACGCACTGGTTAGCGTACGATGACACCAATTTGAAACTAACTGCATGGTTAACATGACAGGTTAACATATGCACAAGCAAAATAAATATTTCAATTAGTCATACAACAGCTAACTTTTCTATTACAACCCTTTGTATCCTACGACCCATTGTATCCTACGACCTATTGTATCCTAGAAGTTAACACTGATTTCTGTCTCCAGGGTCGATACTTTGATCGACCACGTTCCAAAAAACCACTCGTTTGCGAATATGTTCTCTGAACGCTTCCCCGACTTTGACCAGTCGCACGGCATGTTCATCCACGTTGCCAAGACGAGTCCCAGCCCCCGGGTCATCAAGACCCACCTCCCCTTCCCTCTGCTGTCGCCTAGTGTACTGGAAAAAGGAAAGGTTGGTCAGTCTGGGTATACCATATTTGTAACATATCCAAAGTAAAGCTGTTTGAAATAGTATCACATTAGGATGTTTGATTTTGTTTATACGCATTTATTCCTGACCCTTAAACGGCTAATCAGACGCAGCAATCACAAAGAATTTTATATTAGTGAGAACAACAGTTGACCTCATTTTTGAATTGAATTACATTTTCTGATATTGTTAGTTGAGATTTCAAATTGACATTTCTAGCCCCCCTCAACTCTCACGATCACACCTCCTCCTTCTTCAACAAAGTCATCTGGTGATGTATAAATTATATTCCACGCATATGCGACTGCTACTTACTGCTGTGCTCGCATCAGACCACGCATTGCTGCACAGTTTGGCCCATTGTATTTTATGTACGCTCATGTAGCTCCACGAATATTACCACAAGTTAAAGAGTAGGTATATATTGTGAAATCCTACGATGCCTACATTGAACCGCTGAACCTATGAGTAATCTTTATGATCATGGAACCAGTTGGCAATCTCCTACTCTATAAGCACATCAAAACTCGAGTACGTTATATGCTTCTGATTGTTTAACCAGCTATGACCTAAACAAAATACCCATCAGCCTGACTGGTCATTCAGTTTTATTGTGAGCATACGGTACTAATTGACCTGTTATCACATCACTGTACGTAGATGCGTCCTTGGGTCGCAAATGTCTCTTCTCACCTTAGAATGTTAACAGAGTTGAGGATTACAAACTCCGTGACACGAGGCTTCTAATGATACTAGTGATTGCACTTATTGAAAAGTTATCATGGAACCGTTTTTTTTTTCGAAATGCGTACGAGACAGTGATGACACCATATGATGAGTACGAGACAGTGATGACATCATATGATGAGTACGAGACAGTGTTGTCACTGTATGGTGCATACGAGACAGTGCTGTCATCGTATGGTGCATACGAGACAGTTCTGTCACCGTATACTGCATACGCGACAGTGTTGTAACCGTACGGTACCTACGAGAGTGTTATTACCGTACGGTACATACGAGACAGTGTTGTCACCGTATGGTGCATACGAGACAGGGCTGTCACCGTATGGTGCATACGAGACAGTGTTGTCACCGTATGGTGCATGCTAGACAGTGTTGTCACCGTATGGTGCATACGAGACAGTGCTATTACCGTATGGTGCATACGAGACAGTGTTGTCACCGTATGGTGCATACGAGACAGTTTTGTCATCGTATGGTGCATACGAGACAGTTCTGTCACCGTATACCGCATTCGAGACGGTGTTGTAACAATATGGTACATACGAGACAGTGATATTACCGTATGGTGCATACGGAACAGTGTTGTCACCATAAGGTGCATACGAGACAGTACTGTCATCGTATGGTGCATACGAGACAGTTTTGTCACAATATACTGCAATCGAGACAGTGTTGTAACCGTATGGTACGTACGAGACAGTGCTATTACCGTATGGTGCATACGAGACAGTGTTGTCACCGTATGGTGCATACGAGACAAGGCTGTCACAGTATTGTGCATAGGAGACAGTGCTGTCACCGTATTGTGCATACGAGACAGGGCTGTCATCGTATGGTGCATAGGAGACAGTGCTGTCACCGTATAGTGCATACGAGACAGTGCTGTCACCATATGGTGCTGCATGTATCGACAGCTCGGGCGGGTCGTCACCCTAGTGATGTATGCCCCTGTATAGATCATCGATACTATATCAAATTATGGATATCTACATTTGTTTATCATAATATAAGAAAAACAACTGTTGTTCATCAGGATTTGGGTAATGTTTTTAGTCAAATATTATGCTATATATGCTGGTACTTTGGATAAGTGAACATCCTTCACCGTATTATATTGGTCAGCACCATTAAATGACACATTGGCTGTACTTCCTTTGTTATTATCAATAGAATTGATGATTTGATTTAATAGTTGTTGGAAGTACACGCTAGACTTGACGTTTTACTCATCAAAATTTAAATTAAATTAACAGTAGCATTAAGATGATCAGAAACAGAATGACGGATGCAGTCATTGAGGAAGGAATAAAATAATACAGATGCAGACACTAGGCCGCATCCCCCAGAAAGGGGGTGGCCGACGGCAAGGCGCACCTCACACCCTCATACGCTCACACTCACACAACTTAGCTCTTTTGTGTTAAAGGGTCCGGCCGGTACCCCCTCAACATACACCCTGGTCACGAATGTAGTCCGAGGATACGTCGTCAGCAGCAGGGCCCGACAGTTTTCACTGGTTCACCCCCGCCGCGTCATAATGGCCCGGCCCCCCCCACCCACGACCATCCCGACAGCGGGATGCCAAGGGTGGGAAAGCACATCAGAGCAGCGTCTATTCATTGCACGCTCTTTCGCTACCTCCACATTCATGTCTCTCCTTACCAACGCCTGCTTCACACCATCCATCCACCCAAACTTCGATCTACCTCTAGTCCTGCAACCACTCGCCTCCACATTCATCACCCTTTTAACCAATCTCCCTTTATCCATCCTCTTTATGTGCCCGAACCATCTCAGAATACGCGAATACACTCTGTCCTCCAATTTCTTCACCATCCCTGTTCTGATTCGAACCACGTCGTTGGTGATCCGGTCTCTGAGCGTTACTCCAGCTATGCTCCTCAAACATTTCATCTTGAAAACATTCAACCTTTATCTCTCCTCTGCTCTCACCCCCCAAGCCTCAGCTCCGCAGAGCACAATTGGGACAACAACACCTTCATACAGCCCTCTCTTTGCTTCCATCCCCAACGTCCTACAGCTCATTACACTCTTTAGTGCACCCAACACTTTACATCCCTCCTTCACTCGCGTCTTCACTTCAGTTTCCACTAGTTCAGTTTTCTCCGCATGGGAGCCCTGATACTTAAAACACTGAACTTCCTCCATGAGCTCTCCATTTAGGGTGACACAAATTTTTCTAGCATCGACAGTCCTCGAGCATCTCATTACTTTACTCTTACCCACGTTCACTCGAAGCTTCCTCCTCTCACACACTCTACCAAACTCAGACACTAGCCTACATAGCTTCTCCTCTGAATCCGCAACCAGGGCCGTATCATCAGCAAGAAGCAACTGGCTCAACTGCCAACTCCGACCATTCGCTTCCAACAGTCCCAAGCGTTCACCTCCCTGACCACTCCATCCATATAGAGGTTGAACAGCCAGGGAGACATCACGCAGCCTTGTCTCAGTCCCACTTTCACCGTGAACCAATCACTCACCTCGCTCCCCACTCTGACACATGTTCGGCTGTCAGCATAGAAACTCTGCACCGCTTTCAACAGATGTCCGCTTACTCCATATAAACCCAACACCCTCCACAGCGCATCCCTGTTAATCCTGTCTTGTTCCTTCTTAGATCCACGAAGGCCCAGAACACATCGTTTCCTTTGGCAAGGAATTTCTCACAGACCTGCCTCACTGTAAAAATCTGATCGGTACACCCTCTACCACTCCTAAAGTCACACTGTTCCTCTCCAATTGCGTAGTCCGTACAGTCACTAATCCTTTTGATCAGCACTCTCCCGTACAACTTACCAACCACACATAACAGACTGATACCTCTCGAGTTGCAGCATTCATTTGTATCTCCTTTGCCCTTATAAAGCGGAACAATGCAGGCACTGCGCCACTCACTCGGTACCACACCTGCCACAAAACACAAGTTCAGTAACCTCACCAACCAATCGACAATCGTTACTCAACCCTTCTTCAGGCACTCGGTCGCAACTCCATCCAAACCAGGGGCTTTCCCTGCTTTCATCACGTCCACAGCCTCCTGCACCTCTTCCCGGGTAAGGTCCGCATCAAGTCTTTCTCCCAAAACTGGTCTCCGAGCACCACAACACACAGCAACAATGACAGCCTCTCTGTCATCCTCAACATTTAAAACTCATCAAAATACTCGGCCCACCTCTTCCGTACATCACCACTTTTCGACAACAACTGGCCGTTTTCATCTTTCACCACTCCCCCCTGTCCGGTCGCACCCTTTCTCACCCTCTCCACCTCTTTCCAGAACATCTTTTTATTCTCCTCAAAATTCTGGCACATCCGTCTGCCACACCTGGCATCAGCGTCTCTTTTGGCTCTCCTCACCACCCGCTTCACCTTGTTTCTCCTCTCTTTGTAGCTTACATAAGCCATCTCCGACTTCACCTGCAATCACTTCTCAAACGCTCCTCTTTTCCGTGCCACCGCTAGTTTGACCTCCTCGTTCCACCACTCGCAGACTTTCCTCCTGCACCCGCCCAAACGGCGCGCACCACACACCTTCTTCGCACATCTCAGCAACGCATACCTTAACGTCTCCCATTCTTCCTCCACATCTCTCAGGTTCTGTCCTCTCACGTTGTTATATTCTTCCTTCAACGCCTACTGGAACTCCTCGGCTCTACTTTTTACATTCGGTCCACTCACTTTCACTACCTCTCTTCCTCCTCCCACTCGTTTGTTTCCCTTCCACTTCTGCTCCACTCTTAATCTACCTTCCACCAGCAGATGGTCAGACACTCCTCCCCCCTCCCCTCTCAACACCCGCACATCCAACAACCTCCCCACCACTCTCCTCGATATCAGCATAGAATCCATCATTGCTCTCTGCACCATTGTACCATGGGCCATCCTTACCCATGTGTACTTGAGAATATCTCGCTTCTTGAACAAACTGTTCCCGACCACCAACTCCTGATCCATTCACAGACCTATCAGGTTTTCTCCACTGTAATTTCTACCGGGAACGCCATACCTTCCTATCACAGTCTCCATCACTACATTTCAACTCTCGCATTAAGGTCACCCAGTACAACTACATTGAAATGACCTCCGAAACTCTCAATGCACTCAGGTCAGTCCAGAATTGCTCCCTTTCCTCTTCACTCCTCTCGCTGCCAGGTCCATAAGCACTCACAAATGCCCATCTTTCTAAGCCTAACTTGACTTTCATCCACATCAATCTTGATGACACCTTCCTCCATTCGGTAGCGCTACTAGCCAACCGATCACTCAATATCAAGACCACACCTTCTCGTGCCCTACCTTCCTCCACACTAGACTTTCTTCCACTTACCACACCAAACTCACATTTGCCCTTACCTTTCACACCAAACAGCCACGCACATTCAGCGACCCTAACAATAGGGTTCGCAGAGGCGTGTGCCTCTCCTTCCCCCGCTCGTCTTGCCGCCTTCGAGGAAAGGTTTTACAGAGAACGGTATTCCTAGCCCCTCCGCCCCGCCCCGTTCAGTCGCCATTTACGACACGCAGGGGTTACGGTAGCACAATTCTACTCCCGGCTGCGGGGTGCCCTTTTAGTCGCCTTCTACGACACGCGGTGGATACGATAGCAAGATTCTAAAGCCCCGGCTACAAGTTAAAATAAAATAAAATAATACCCCTGTTTATATAAATACAGTAAATATATGGCCTGCAAAAAGGTCCGCTTACGTTACTTTACCAAGACGTTTATTGAATTCTTTGGCATCTCCAATTTTACTATGATCAGTGCCAAGTCGTGTGCCGGAGCTTGAGTCAAGTCGTGAGTCAAGTCGTGTTCCAAGTGGAAAGCCAAGTTTTGTGCTAAGTCGAGCATCTTAATCACAAGTTATAATTTCTTGTTAAGAGAAAATAGAGCGTCGATTCACCGTTCCATATGCCGAGACTGTTTTGCATGAACAATCAATGACACCTGAGCTTTTGATACGCAGATCATCATATAACATGTACTGTAGCTGTAGCAGATCATTATATAACATGTAATGTAACTGCCTATGTACTATAACTGTAGCAGATCAATATATAACAAGTGCTGTAACTGTCCATGTACTCTAACTGTAGCAGTTCATTATATAACATGTACTGTAACTGTAGCAGATCATCATATAACATGTACTGTAACTGTAGCAGATCATCATATAACATGTACTGTAACTGTAGCAGAACATTATATAACATGTACTGTAACTGTGGAAGATCATCATATAACAATTACTGTAACTGTATCAGATCATCATATAACATCTACTGTAACTGTAGCAAATCATCATATAACATGCACTGCAACTGTAGCAGATCATTATAAAACATGTACTGTTGCTGTAGCAGATTATCATGTAACATGTACTGTTGCTGTAGCAGATCATTATAAAACATGTACTGTTGCTGTAGCAGAGTATCATGTAACATGTACTGTTGCTGTAGCAGATTATCATGTAACATGTACTGTAACTGTCTGAACGGCAATGGAATGATTGTTTGCCTCAAAATTAACCGAACTTCAATTCAAGTTTTGCCATCAATTTCATAATTTATTAAATAGGGACCACATTTTAGTACTCACGATGACATAACAAGTCAAACGTTTCGCCTGCTACAGAACATTTGAAACTCTGACATCAAATCAAATTGGGGAAGCCTTCGAGCTCTATCATCAAAATATGAGGCAGCCTTCGTGCTCTATCATTTTGGTATAATGCAACCTTCGTGCTCTATCATCTAAATAAGAGGCAGCCTTCGTGCTCTATCATCTTAGTGTAATGCAGCCTTCGTGCTCTATCATCTAAATATGAGGCAGCCTTCGTGCTCTATCATCTTACTATAAGGCAGCCTTCGTGCTCTATCAACTCAATATAGGGCAGCCTTCGTGCGCTATAATCTAGATATGAGGCAGCCTCCGTGCATAATCATCTTAGTATAAGGCAGCTTTCGTGCTCTATCAACTCAATATAAGGCAGCCTCCATGCTCTATCATCTAAATATGAGGCAATCTTCGTGCTCTATCATCTATATATATATATATAGATATGAGGCAGCCTTCGTGCTCTATCATCTTGGTATAATGGAGCCTTCGTGCTCTATCATCTATATATGAGGAGGCATTCGTGCTTGATCATCTTAGTATAATGCAGCTTTCATGATATATCATCTAAATAAGAGGCAGCCTTCGTGCTCTATAATCTTAGTATAATGTAGCCTTCGTGCTATATCATCTAATTATTAGGCAGCCTTCGTGCTCTACCATCTAAATATGAGGCAGCCTTCGTGATCTATCATCTACATATAAGGCAGCCTTTGTGTCCTATCATCTAAGTATAATGCAGCCTTCGTGCTCTATCATCTTAGTATAATGCAGCCTACGTGCTCTATCATCTAAATAAGAGGCAGCCTTCGTGCTCGATCATTATAGTATAGGGCAGCCTTCGTTCTCCATCAACTCAATATAGGGCAGCCTTCATGCTCTATCGTCTAAATATGAGGGAGCCTATGTGCGCTATCATCTAGACATGAGGCAGCCTCCGTGCTCAATCATCTTAGTATAAGGCAGCCTTCCTGCTCTATCAACTCAATATAAGGCAGCCTCTATGCTCTATCATCTAAATATGAGGCAGTCTTCGTGCTCTATCATCTAGATATGAGGCAGCCTTCGTGCTCTATCATCTTAGTATAATGCAGCCTTCGTGCTCTATCATCTAAATATGAGGCAGCCTTCCTGCTCTATCATCTTAGTATAATGCAACTTTCGTGCTCTATCTTCTGAATATGAGGCAGCCTTCGTGCTCTATCATCTTAATATTAGGCAGCCTTCGAGTTCTGTCAACTCAATATAGGGCAGCCTTCTTGCTCTATCATCTAAATATGAGACAGACTTTGTGCTCTCTCATCTAAATATGAGGCAGCCTTCGTGCTCTATCATCTTAATGTAATGCAGCCTCCGTACTCTATCAACTCAATATAGGGTAGCCTTCGTGCTCTATCGTATATATATGAGGTAGCCTTCGTGCTCTATCATCTTAGTACAATGCAGCCTTTGTGCTCTATCATATTAATAAAAGGCAGCATTCGTGCTCTATCATATTAGTATAATGCAGCATTTATGCTCTATCATCTTAATATAAGGCAGACTTCATGCTCTATCATCCTAATATAAGGCAGCATTCGTACTCAATCATCTCAATATAAAGCAGCCTTCTTGCTTTATCCCCTTGTTATAAGGCAGCCTTGGTGCTCTATCATCTTAGTATAAGGCAACCTTCATGCTCTATCATCTTGGTATATGGCAGCCTTCGTGCTCTATCATCTCAATATCAGGCAGTCTTCGAGCTCTATCATCTTAATATAAGGCAGCATTCATGCTTTATCATCTTAACAAAAGGCAACCTTCATGCTCTATCATCTTGGTATAAGGCAGCCTTCGTGCTCCGTCATCTTGATACAGCCTTCATGCCTTATCACCTTAGTATATGGCAGGGTTCGTGCTCTATCATCTTAATATAAGGCAGCCTTCGTGCTCAATCAATTTAATATGAGGCAGCCTTCATGCTCTATCATTCATATAAGAGGCAGCCATCGTGCTCAATCAACTTAATATTAGACAGCCTTCAGGCTTTATCATCTTGATATAATGCAGCCTTCATGCTCAATCAACTTGATATGAGGTAGCATTCATGCTCTATCATCTTAATATAAGGCAGCCTTCGCGCTCTATCATCTTAATATAAAACAGCCGTCATGCTCCATCATCTTGATATAAAACAGCCTTTGTGCTGTATCATTGGAATTGATAACTTCCACATCGCGCTATTACTGGACTCTTCAGGACTCTTCTGAACCAACCATTCCTTTAGCGAGGTCACCATATTCCATCCTAACTGTCCCTTCCTCCTCAGGTGGTGTACGTGTACCGGGACCCGCGGGACGTATGCATCTCCTACCACCACCACTGTACCCTCTTCAAATATGAAAATTTTGAGGGTAGTTTTGACCAGTTCATCGACGCTCTCATGGAAGACGCAGGTATCATGGTTACCGACTGCTGTAGTGCGGCAATGTCCAGCATATTTCAAACTATGCTAGTCGCCAAAAATATTTGCGCTCAATGCTCTCATTGATATCGTATTAGTACCAACCCAGCGATACTTTCAGATAATAGGCGGACCTGATACTTTGCAGAAATCAGTCATTTATACGTAGAACATAATTGGTGATTGTCGACACTGACGATCGTAGTGTTGACGATCATAGTGAAAACGATCATAATGGAGACGATAATAATGAAGTTTGTTAGATGAATTTATTTCGTAGAATGTCTCCGCCCGGTGTCAAACAACATTTACCCCACGATAAGACATATCTACTCACTTTGCTAACTAATGTAGATGCAACGTAATGTCTGTAGAATATTTTATCGGCAACAAAGCACACCAAATTATAATTAACCTGACGCGATCTCACAGTCACTTTATATTCTAGCAGATTTTATCTGACCTGGGCAGTGGGGGCAAAATGATGGTTAATCAAAATAAACCCCTTTTCATGATAGCTAAATAACAGAACGATTGCCCCGAGACGGGCAAGGCAATGCGGACATTGTAATGCATGGTTTAGACCTTAACACTTGAGTTGGGTGGATAAGCATGCATTCAAAGGAAGACGATCAGATTTAAATATTAGTATGCCAATAGCAACTTGGAAAAAAACAAGGCCACACCAAGGAACAGAACCCGTCGTGGGGAAAAGTGGGATTATGATCAAAATCTACAGAACAGCTATAGTCAGATAACGGACGATAGCCTACGGGCGACTAGCGGGGGGCTTACAGGTGACTAACGGGTGCCTAACGGGTGACTCATTCGGGCGAGCGGTGCGAAGGGGATCGGAGCCGGTTTTGGCGCGGTCGTAGTCGTTCGGAAGGCGCGAAGGGGAGAAGCGGGCGGGAGCTTTCGACCCCAGCTTTCGAATGTATTTGGGTAAGTTTTGTGGTTTGAACATTGATAATTGTTTTACT
>SDVV010025089.1:0-11040 GCA_016164225.1 Gammarus roeselii
AACAGCCTCCCAAGTTTTGTGGTGGAGTCAGATTCCCTGGCTGCATTCAAGAGGTTGCTTGCGGAGTTTTTGGGTGATATTCTGTTTGAGTTTGTTTAGGTTGGGGCGGGTTCTTCTGCAGCATGTTGGCATCCTGGCTATGGATTTGTCTGCTTTTTGCTATGATGCTGGAGTGGTGGGTTGTGGTGCGTGTTTGTGTGGGTGTGAGTTTGTGTGTGTTTGTGTCTGTCCTGATGTGTTGCTTCTTCATGTGCTTCTTTGTTGTTCAGTGTTTTTTTTTTTCATTCATGCCAATGGTTCATGTGATAGCCAATAGTGCGCACTAATTCCAGTTCCTATACTTGTGTTAACATTGCTGTTCTCAATAGTATGCTGGCGCACATGGCTGTGCTGGCCTCCCCCGGCTCTGCTGCTCCTCACTTGCTGCGGTCCTGCTGGAGGGGGCTGCAAAGGTAAGAGATCTCTCTGTAGGTAGCTACAACATTATTGTTCAGCTAGTACAAACTGCTTCCAACCATACTGGCAGTGCAACAAATATTTATTTCGGTTAACTAATATGTACACCCACGCACAAAAAGCCATGGAACATGCATCAAAGGAATAAATGATTAGGAGGAATACCTTGACACAAATATGGCAACAACGCCTTCCGGACAACAAAGCTGAGCTGGCTTTTTCTTAACCCTCCCTAGACCGGGACAAAAACATAGTTCTTGTAGCAGTTTTTAATACTAGTTGGAAAAGAAACTGTGGCCACAGAGGCAAAGAAAGACACCAGTCAAAACTAAATATATTTCTAATGCAGGATTACAGCTACATATAGATAGTGTGTACCTAGATTCACCTTGGCCAGTGTAACATAGGTAACAAGGCTTTCCTTGGACTTTGCCCCACAGAAGACAAGTGAGAATACCATTGTTTAATATGTGCTATCCCCAGTGTAGAGCAGACTAATAAATACAGTTGAAGATTTTGGCAGCAAGACACTCCTGTAAATACCTGGATGCAAGATTTCAACTGTCTAAGGCACAATTGCAGCTAGCTATGGGGAATTCCACGGCCAAAGGCTATAATAGGATTTTAAAATTGGTATTATGCTAACATGATAGCTATCTCTAGGTCTGAGTAGCACCTTACCTTGATCCATGCCTATGAAAATAACATTTTAATGGGTGACATCTCTTACAACTATTGTACATCCAGATTGCATATTCTAGGTCATAAACATAAAAATTGAAGTGAGTAAGATTCACGCATTATGGAGCTTGAGACTTCCATTTTTATTCTTGGTAGCTACACCCATAGTGGTATGATATTTTCATTCTTGTGATATCCATTTTTAAACCATGCAGCCAATCTGTCTGCCTGTATGAGGCAGGCAGAATGGTATGTGATTATCTCCCATGTGGCACCCTTTGTTGAGCCAAAAATATATTTAATATGCAGCCTTCATCCCTGCTGTAAGCCAAGGACAATAGGGGGACACTATCTCCATTGTACAGCAGCCCTCTTCAGGCAAGACAAAAACTGAATTCTTGACTGGATTGCAAAATTCCAAAATGTACAAAGGATTACCTTCGATTAAACAATGCCACCGGGATTTTCTTGCCTGCTTTCTTATCTCCCTTTTATTCCCTTTTTATATTACCTTGGATGTCTTCATTCAGTTGAGTTGGGATCAATACCAAATATCTTACTTACCATTGTCTGTTAATGTCCTTGTGTCTGTTTTTTAGTGCTTGCCCATAATACTAGACCTCATTTGGTGGATTAAAGTTATAGATGGGAGTCAATTTGTGCCTTGTAAGTGTAAGCACCAAGCTCACTTGAATTATCATCGCTCACAGAAGCTCATGTTATCAACGTTTTGGTTTGGCAAGGGTAACCTTACCCACATTCAATATTATTAACAATATCACCAAATACTCTTATTTGATTTACCTAATTACTAAACATTTTAAACTCTTGTTTGTTGTATTTGTTTTGCATGAATAAAATATAATATGCTTTTCTTTTCTTAATATTTGAAAAAGTTGCTGATGTGATCGATGGTTTCTGCTCAGATTTTTGTGACATAGTTCTTGTTTTGATAGGGCAACAATTAAGTATGGCTAGTGTAAGTTAAGAGTATATCAGTTAAGTCTTCAATGGCATTGTCAGGATTTCTATTATCCTTGATGTTTTCGAAAATAATGATTTCTCAAGTTAAATTGCATTGCTTTCAAAGAACCCTCTTTAGTATTGCGGTAATGTAGGGATTTATTTTCAAGATTTCCAACATGGAACTTATTAGTAAAGCACTTCCTTCTTATTAAATAAACAGGCAGTGATCCAAAATATCTGACACTATTATTCCAGAGAACTCATGAGAAGTTGTGAATATGTTGTCAATTAGTGTACATGTAACTGAATTTTTAGATATTTGAGTAGGCATAACTTAGTAATCAATGGAATATGGGATCAAGTATTCAAACTGTTGGAAAAATATAGAGTTCCGGTATAAATGTTGTAGTTGAGAAGATTAAAGTTGAAATAACCACACAAAATAACGTTCTTGCTGATATGCCAGTTTGCAAATCAACATCTTGAAGAGAGTCTGTGAAACTATTATAATTGGCTGAGGGTAGCTTATAAATGGTATCCATAGTCAGTTTTTTAAATTTGAGAGGTGTTTTGTTGAGGGTAGCATAGGGCAAGAAAGGGAAGAAGAAACTGAGGGGTTATGGTAATAGTCTGCTGCCCAAGTCTGTTCCATGCACTCTCATTCATGCTCTCCACTCACTCAATTCTCCCCCTCCTGCTGGAGGGGGCTGCAAAGGCAAAGGCAAAGGTAAGAGACCTCCCCAGTCAGGTTCTCATACTGTGTGGGGTGAGATACTTCATGATATCTCTGCAGGGATTGCTGGTTGGACCTCCAGCACCCTGTTCCTCACCCTTTTGGTCCATGCCTTCTGGTTCCTACCCTCTTGAGACCGACAGTTACCGGAAACATTGGGATATTTCTTCTGGGCACACTGAAGCACATACATGATGGCATTGCAAGTGGGCCTCAGAGATTTGTTTACAAAAATTTGATCAGGCTTCTTCTCTTTACAATAATCTTACTCTTGATGTTGAGTTAACACAGTTCAAAAATGACACTACCTTTGTCAGGGCATCCAAACTGTTTCTTGCCAATTCTGTGAGCCATACTGATGTTCTTCTCGGAAATGATTACGCCAATCTTTTCAGACAGTAATTTCTTTCCAAGCTCATTGCAGTCTTTGTCTTCACACCTTGGTTGCCTCAAGACCACCCCACACCCCAGCAAGGCCAGAGTGCAGAGCATGACAGGAGGTAATACTGCAAAGGCCGGCAGAATAATGGGGCAAAAAATAACTCAAAATTTGTACTTCAGGCAACTGATCATACAGTAGTTCTGTTGATTGCAATATAAAACATACACATAAACATATATATATACATATACATCACATATATATACATACATATAAATACACATATATATATATATACTTTATATATATACACATATATATATATATATATATACATTATATATGGAGGACAAAGTGGGAGAGGTTATTTGTTGGGGGTAGCATAGGGCAGGAAAGGGAAGGAGAAACTCAAGAGGTTGTGGTCCTAGTCTGCTGCCCATGTCTCTGCTCCATGCACTCTCATTCAGGCTCTCCACACACTCAATTCTCTCACCTCCCCAGTCAGGTTCTCATACTGTGTGGGGTGAGATACCTTATGGTACTTCTGCAGGTATTGCTAGTTGGACTTCCAGCACCCTGTTCCTCACTATTTTGGTCCATGCCTTCTCCAAGAACACTTCCGTTGCCTCTGTCACACATTGTTTCTTCTTATTCCCCAGTCCCAGGAGAAAACACATTCCATGGTCCTCCTTTTGCATAAGTTCATACCACTCATTTGGGTCAATTTCTGCCTGCACCATTCATCATCTCAGCTCTCTCCTCTGCACATTTTGGGCATACCTGTACCAAGTGTTCTACAGTTTCATCTACTTCTGACTCACGTTGCATGCATACCCTAGTGCCATTTTCTGCCCACCTGTGCGTTAGTGCATTTACCTCCACAGATTGGGTCCGGTCTTTGAACAACAGCTGGCCCCCTCTGCTACCATCATACCATCTTTCATTCCTTGGTTTTGGCTTCTTTTTATACCATTTTAGCGTTGATTTTCCAGTCATTCCAGCATGCCATTTTTCCAGCCCAATCTGCTTTACTCTAGTGTCAATCTTTTTCTTCCATTTTGCCACGCTCCATTTGGGCCCTTCACCACGTTCATTCCGCATTCTCCAGACATCCCCATGCGCTTCTACATCTTGCAGTCTTATACATTGGTACCCACACTTTCTGGCTCTACGCTTACAGTCCTTTTCCCACTTGCTCTGCCTACTGTTCCACTTGTGCACCTTCTTTTCCCACCTTGCCTCACTTATTCTATCTAGTCTCACTTTATATGCCAGTACTGATTTTGTTACTTGTTCCCCAAACAGGCTTCATCCCATCTCACTTCTGATTGCTTCAACGCCAACCAATCTGTTTGCTCCAATGGCCATTTGTCCGACCTTATTTTGTGTCACATTCAGTTTTGCCAGCTCAGTCTCTGTATATCTCATGACATCTGTTCCATACATTATAGCAGGTACAGCCACGCTCTTCCATAACCCTCTCAAACATTCATACCTGTTTGCTCTGAAGCGTGCCACACTACCAAGTCTACCCCACCACTGTTGTGCCCTGAACATTCTTCCTGTCTTTGCCTTCTTGCACCCATTCTCAGTCATCCAGCACCCAAGGTACTTGTTTTCTGTTGAACACTAAATTTCAACGTCTCCCAGTTGCCATTTTAGCTCATCTCCTTCTTTTCCGTTTACTACAATAACCTGGCTATTCTCACCACTGAAACAAAACTGAAAGTCCCTTCCATATCCACTCACCACATCCAGCATTCTTTGTAGCTCATCCTTACTTCCACTCATACTGAGATATCATCTGCATACAGCTGACAGCTTAGTCATTCATTTCCAACACATATACTTAGGCCAGCCCTCTTGATTCTCACTGCCAGTTCTCCTGTATATAATCCAAACAGTATCCACGATATGATGCATCCCTGTCTCACTCTTCTTATGCTTCTTACCCATCTAGTCTCTAGCTCTCTGAGTTTGTATACTGCCCGTGTGCTTGCATACATGCTCCTAATGATATTGACTATTTTCTGGACCTATTTACTCTATCACAATATCCAGGAAGGCCATGTATCCTTTCTTCCCATCCTTTTTCATTCGTTCAATCATTTCAATGACCAACATGTTGTCCTCCCCTCTCCCGTCTTTTTGAAACCCATTTTGCTTATTTCCCATAACACCATGCACTTCTACCATTTCTTTCCTTCTCTCATTCAAGATGCCACATAATATCTTACCCACTGCATCTGCCAAAGCAATAGGTTGGTAATTTTTTGGCTCCTTTTTACTCTTGTGTCCTCCCTTGTGTAACAGCACAACTATGCATTCATTCCACTTTTTGGCACTTTCTCTTCATTCCATATTCTCTGGAATAGTTCATGCAACTTCTCAATCAAACTTTTACCTCTGTTCTTGAACAGTTCATATGGGATTTCATGTGGTCCAGCAGCCTTCCCATCTTTCAGTTTCTTAAGAAACCTTTCAATCTCTCCATGACTTATCTCCTCATTCATTTCTTCCATATCTATCCTTTCAATAGGCATGTGAGGTGTCTCATGCCTTCCATTTGCCTGATCATTCATGCCACCAATGTCCTCCCAGAACTCAGTAATAGCACTTTTCATTTCATTTTTGTCTTTCACACTGACTCCATGCACCACCAACTTATCAATTTCAGTCATTTGGTCACATCTATCTCCTCTCAGAAATCTGAACCAATCTCTTCCACCCTTTTCTCCCTTGTTTTGCAGATCTTCAACAATTTTCTTTTCATGTTTGCTCTAGCCTCACTCATCATGCCTTTCACCACATTTCTCTGCTTCCAGTACTCCCTCCATGCCATATCAGCCTCTGCCACTGTAGCTTCTCCTATCTGAACCCCAGTTTGCACAATTTGGCAGGCAGCCCACGCAAACATTGATAAGAAATATGTGATTTCTCACCTTGGTTGCCCCAAGACCACCCCACACCCCAGCAAGGCCAGAGTGCAGAGCATGACAGGAGGCACAAATGCCACAGCACGCCAGACGGCAAAGACCGGCAAAACAATGGAGCGGAAAAAACTGGAAATTTGTGCTTCAAGCAACTGATCATACAGCAGTTCTGTTGGTCACAATACAAAATATACACATTCATATATACACACATATACAGACAGACTGAATAAAAAAAAAAAAAACATACATGCTTACACACACATCCCTACAAATAAATTAAACTTCATCAGCCTAGTCAAAATCTAAAAATTCCTTGTACATCAGATCAGCAAGGGCTTGCTTATAGCGAGTAATATCTGTCAACAGCACTATGTCAGCAGGCAAGCCATTCCACACACCAACACATCTCACACTGAAGGACCTACTGCGGACATCAGATGATCGATGCGCACGTGAAATCTTGAGATGTAGCGCACGTGAAGACACCTTTCAAAATATCGCCCGCGGAGACAGTACATCGCACGTAAACAATTTTTCAAAAACATTTGTTGTGCCAGAATCTCATGCACGCATTTTCCTTCATAGCATAATAATTAAAGCTTACTACGAGATTCCTAACCACTGCGCATCACCATCATTGAAGAATTACCAATTTCTTTGACCGACCAGTCCGGATCGTCATCGGTTACTGATAAGAAACGAACAAAAACCAATATAACATTTGTTTGACGAGCGAATACAAAATTGATGATTCACAGTACAGCAGGCAATATCAGTCAAGACGAAGCCCATCAGCGTTAGGTATGAATGCAACAATAGCTAAACTGTAATATTGAATAATGCCCTGCATGGTTTGAACCACAATTTAAGATTACTGCATTTTGACAATAGATGAAAACAAGCACTGGCGTCACAGACGTAAAGTAAACAAGTTTGCTGCAACATTGATGGAAAAGACAGCGGAGTGGAAGTGCAAAATTAAGCATCGTTAGTAATGGCAATTTTTAATAAGAAGTGACAGGTATTGTTAATAATAATCTATAACTACCATAAGAAGGAGTATCATCTAAATGTTACATTCTGTTTTGCATAACGCCTGGTTGGTGAAAGACGCTTGCGTCTATGTGCGGTCATCTCAAACTTTACACAGATGTAATTCTGCAGTCTGTTTTGTGGAGTTTGCACCTCTAGGTCTCCGTTTTGTATATTTTTATCAGTGTCTTTGACAGTATCGCACGTAACTCTACAAACATACTCTGCAAGCGCACGCAAAGGTCCAGATACGCCGTTCTTAGCTTTTGAGGCGCACGGCTGGTTCGGTTCTTAATATTCAGCAAAGAAAACGCACATAATGTTCTCAACCCCGTGCTCAATTGTGCAATCTGGTCTCGACCAGTTTCTTAACACTCTTCTGCACCCTGTTTCTTCTCTTTCTTTCAAGCCTTCCTCTTTTTAATTCCATATCATACTATGCATTTATAGGCCCAGTCTGGAGATGGTTTTGATTTACCCAATTGTCCTAGCTCCTACTCTTTACAGGGTAGTGACTGAAGCATCATTTGTCTCGTTCACGCCTTGCACACCCTGCCAGACAGCATGTTAATTCAACCTGGAATTCATCCCACTTGGCATCCTGTAGTCTCCATTTCTGTTTTTCTTGGTCACACCCTTCTTCTGTTGTTTGCCAATTCTGAAATTCATCACTAGCATGTTATCATTGTTATGGTCACTTGTAACATCAATCACTCCACGCACTCCACGCCTCTTTTCCTATTCCATTAGCAACACCGCTCCCAAAAGTGCCACCGCTCTCCTGATGTTATAATTCAGTACCGCCAGTGATTGAATATTGTGTGCGTTACTAGCGCGGTGGACCTTTTATTCAAAGTGTAGCCTTGGAGTGTTTTTTCTGAACTGTGATTTTATTGAACACGAAAAGAATATTAGACTGATTTTTACCCTTGTGTTTTATCAAAACCTGGTGTGCGGCATTTGGGAGTACTTGTAAGATCCTGTACCCCGGTAAACCCAACGAGCCTATACTGTCATGAACGATCTGCTGCCTCTGTGACCATCCTGACTTCGAGCGGTAACGGGGTCACCGGGTCAAGAAGTGCAGGCATCCACAAATTGTGTCAGAAGTGACGGGAGACCCACAAATTGGTGTCAGAAGACAACATTCTACTCGCAGCATTTTCAAAATGGAGGAAAACGCCACAGCACTGTGCTCAGTAGCAGAAGCGATCGCAGGTGCTCGCCAAGTACCTGTGCCACCACCGCCAGTCTACGATAGGAGCGACGGAAGCTACACGATTGTAAATTATTTTACCCTGTTTGAAACCTATGCAGCGTCACTTTATGGACCTACCTTTCTTGCTGGAGAGACCCGTTAGGCTTTGAGCGCCCATGGAGTGACGACTACCGATTAGGATGACGTCAAGAGATTATTCATCAGTTGCTGCGAGGCAAGTCAGGGCATCCCTCGGTTCCCTTAGAAAAAAATTCTGCAGGCTTCGAAACGACACAACGAGAGCCTCCAGGTGTTTGTGCTGCGGCTTGAGGCACTAGCTACAGCCGCGTTTGGCGCTGACGATGATGTGAAGGCAATAGTTGTGCCTAAATTGATGCTGTTGCTCATTCCAGAGGTCCGCCGTGCTGTAGAGGCTCATCTCCTGACGATGCCCAACCTTACCTTGGATGCTGCATTCCCACTTGCAGTGGCTCTTTCGACGAGTCTAACGGACCATGGAAGCCATTTGGACACGGTTCGCACTGTCGGAGTTTGTGCTCCACCCAACCCGACGCCAGCTCGAGCAGCAGAGGAGAGAGCCCCATAATTCGGCCAACGTCAGCTGCATTGCTACTCCTGTGGCAATCCGGGACACTTGGCTGCCCAGTGCCGTTCTACCGCACCCCAGCGTGGATCGTGGCACGGTCATGGAGGACCAGCTAGTCCTGGACGTGGTGCGTACCATGGAAAAATACGTGGCCGAGGAAACTTTCATGACAACGTGTGTCCCTTTCGTGGCAGCTATGGCCACTTTATGAGGGACTGCCATGAATTTCAGCGCACAATGGGAGGAGGATCATCCCAACAGGAGTCGGAAAACTGACTTCCGCTTCCGTGCAGCAGGTGCCGGCAACGCAGACGGAGGAACCAGCCTGCCCAGATGTTGGAATCATCATGCAGACGAAGGAAAAGAGGAGCAG
The DNA here is from genome assembly GCA_016164225.1 of Gammarus roeselii. NCBI lineage: Eukaryota > Metazoa > Arthropoda > Malacostraca > Amphipoda > Gammaridae > Gammarus > Gammarus roeselii. The sequence goes on from SDVV010025089.1 coordinate 9,365, forward strand.
CGGCCGAGGACTTCGCACCAGAGTAATGATTGAAGGAACGCTGACTGACGCACTTTTAGATAATGGCTCTAGTGTGTCTCTCGTAACCGATTCATTTGTATCAACTAATCCAGCCTTGTCTAGAAACATACACTCGATGCCTACTAAAAAGTTGAAGGGATTCGGTGGTTCACATATTAATGTCCGTAAACAAACCATAGGAAAGATTTTCCTTGGCGACTTAGAAACTTCACCTGTACCTCTATTGATTGTGCCGGGATCATCAGTACCTTATTTTGTTTTGTTAGGAATGGACTTTTTGGAGAACCACCACATGATTCTTGATGCAGGTGCTAGAAAAACTCGTGTACGCTTCGGTAGGATCTGCTCCAATAGAACTTCCTTTGATTGATGATTCTTGTGTTTATTCGACTGGTCTTGTAAGAAACGTAGACGCCATTACTATTCCTCCTGAATCCAGAGTTTTGATTTGAGTGAAAGTATCTAATAATGATCACAGTAATAACTGTACTGTGTGTTTTGAACCGGATGATTCGGCCTAGCATGAATCAGGTGTGTTGTTGTCAAGGTAACTAAACAGAGTTTGTAACGGTACCGTAGTTGTTGAACTTTCCAACCGCCTCTCAACCGAATTTGTTCTCCCTCGGTAAACATTATTGGGACGTTAATTAGAACTGAATGCGGACGTACATTTGCTTAACCAATGTGATACTAAATCTGAGTCAGGTTTGCCTAAGGCTGGCTCTCTGGTTGACATGTCGGAAACCGATCCATCCAAAGCGCAATTGTGCAGAGTTAAAGCAGTTTTGGATAAATTTGGCTATGTTGTGTCTAGGAGTGAACTCGATTTGGGCCTAACCAGTACGGTTCAGCATAAAATTGATGTTCAGAGGTCGAGACCAGTGAAACAGGGTTATTGTAGAGTGTTGGGTCCAATGAAGCACGAGGTCGAAGAACAGCTGGGAGAACTCGAGCGTAAGGGTATTATCAAACAGTCTGAGAGCCCATGGTCGTCCCCACTAGTTCTAGTTCGTAAGAAGAACGGTGACGTAAGGATATGTTTAGACTATCGTTTACTTAACGACGTTTCCGCTTAGAATCGTTTCCGCTATCTAACATGGTTGACATGCTGCCCACCCTCAATGACGCGACTTATTTCTCGAGACTTGACTTTCGTTAGGAGTTTTATCAAATAGAGTTGGAACCCGAAGGTCGGCCTTACACCGCATTTTCGACTGGTGGCTCCCATTACCAATTTAGAGTAATGCTATTTGGTCTTTTGAATGCCCCAGCTACCGCTCAGCGCCTCATTTCGTTTGTCCTCGCGGGTCTGTCTTGGGACGTAGCTATGGCGTACATTGACGACTATCTCGTGACTGGCGCGAATTTTGAGGAACATCTCACCAATCTTGAGATCGTTTTGTCGCGTTTGGTTGACCATGGTCTTAAAGTTTTTAGGTGTTGGATGATGATAATATTAATATACTAATTAATTACAGTACGAAACCAAATTGGTAATTTGATTAATAATTGAATAATGAGCAATCAGGTAATTAATTACTGTATGAGCTCAAGTGAGCAAAAGGAATGCTAAGTTAGGCTTCCTTTATCAAGGCCTTATTAGTATTGACTCCAGTTTACTTTACGAAGGAAGGTGTATGAAACCTCACCAATAA
>SDVV010025090.1:0-12479 GCA_016164225.1 Gammarus roeselii
TGGGCCCGCAAAGACTGGGAGGAGTGATATTGCAGACTGGGCCCGCAAAGACTGGGAGGAGTAACATTGAAGACTGGGCCAGCGAAGACTGGGAGGAGTGACATTGCAGACTGGGCCCGCAAAGACTGGGAGGAGTGATATTGCAGACTGGGCCCGCAAAGACTGGGAGGAGTAACATTGAAGACTGGGCCAGCGAAGACTGGGAGGAGTGACATTGCAGACTGGGCCCGCAAAGACTGGGAGGAGTGATATTGCAGACTGGGCCCGCAAAGACTGGGAGGAGTAACATTGAAGACTGGGCCAGCGAAGACTGGGAGGAGTGACATTGCAGACTGGGCCCGCAAAGACTGGGAGGAGTGATATTGCAGACTGGGCCCGCAAAGACTGGGAGGAGTAACATTGAAGACTGGGCCAGCGAAGACTGGGAGGAGTGACATTGCAGACTGGGCCCGCAAAGACTGGGAGGAGTGATATTGCAGACTGGGCCCGCAAAGACTGGGAGGAGTAACATTGAAGACTGGGCCAGCGAAGACTGGGAGGAGTGACATTGCAGACTGGGCTAGCAAAGACTGGAAAGAGTGTCATTGCAGGCTGAGCTAGCAAAGACTGGGAGGAGCAACATTGCAGACTGGGCCAGCAAAGACTGGGAGGTGTGACATTGCAGACTGGGCTAGAAAAGACTGGGAGGAGTGATATTGCAGACTGGGCCCGCAAAGACTGGGAGGAGTAACATTGCAGACTGGGCCAGAAAAAACTGAGAAGAGCGACATTGCAGTCTGGGCCTGCAGAGACTGGGAGGAGCGACATTGCAGGCTGGGCCTGCAGAGACTGTGGGAGTGGTATTGCAGACTGGTCCTGCAGAGACTGGGGGAGTGGCATTGCAGACTGAGCCTGCAGAGACGGGGGGGAGCGACATTGCAGACTGTGCTAGCAGAGACTGGGAGGAGCGACATTGCAGACCGGGCCTGCAGAGACTGGGGGGAGTGGCATTGCAGACTGGGCCTGCAGAGACTGGGGGGAGTGGCATTGCAGACTGGGCCAGCAAAGACTGGGAGGAGCGATATTGCAGACTGGGCCAGCAGAGACTGGGAGGAGCGACATTGCAGACTGGGCCTGCAGAGACTGGGGGGAGTGGCAATGCAGACTGGGCCTGCAGAGACTGGGGGGAGCGACATTGCAGACTGGGCCTGCAGAGACTGGGGGGAGTGACATTGCAGTTCTACTGCATAGTTACAGAATCCTTCCTAGAACATTAATGCTGTTAAAAAGGCAAAATTACAGTAAATTGACTACCATAAAGTCTTCTAATGTGTAGCACTTTTGGTTGCATTAAACGGACTAAGGGTATTCCTTGGAAGGGTGTAATTTGTTACCGTTATAAGCTAAGAGGGGGGATCCATTATCGGTTGAAATTATTATTTCAACTTCAGGAAACTGGGGACTCTAGCAGTTGAGAACTGGTTAAATTATGTGCAAGTAAATACATGGATCCAACCAACGACTGTTTCATCAAGTGTGCGGCCAATGGCAGCAAACAACTGATTCAACTAGAACATTGATCAGAAGGTGGTAAGCAGCTCCGGAATCCGTGTAAGAACTCCCGGAGTTTTGATAATCAGCCTGGCTTGTTCAAGAATTTAGTAGATCAGATTAAGGCGCTAATCTGCACCGGTGCGCGAGCAAGGGCTCGATGGCATCGGACAAGGCTTCAATGCATCACTTAACAGGATGGCAATGGCCTGGACGATACCACAGACTACAGAACATTGTAAATATTCATGATGAACCATCGAAGTTCCCTTTCAGCAGTGCATCTGTTCGACGGATACACGATCAAAGAGCGTCATTAAGAGGAGGGCTGCAAAGGGTCGCTATCAGTTAATCTAATGAGCGTCATTAAGAGGAGGGCTGCAAAGGGTCGCTATCAGTTAATGTAATGAGCGTCATTAAAAGGAGGGCTGCAAAGGGTCGCTATCAGTTAATGTAACGAGCGTCATTAAGAGGAGGGCTGCAAAGGGTCGCTATCAGTTAATGTAAAGAGCGTCATTGAGAGGAGGGCTGCAAAGGGTCGCTATCAGTTAATGTAATGAGCGTCATTAAGAGGAGGGCTGCAAAGGGACGCTATCAGTTAATGTAATGAACGTCATTAAGAGGAGGGTTGCAAAGGGTCGCTATCAGTTAATTTAATGAGCGTCATTAAGAGGAGGGCTGCAAAAGGTCGCTATCAGTTAATGCAATGAGCGTCATTAAGAGGAGGGCTGCAAAGGGTCGCTATCAGTTAATGTAATGAGCGTCATTGACAGGAGGGCTGCAAAGGGTCGCTATCAGTTAATGTAATGAGCGTCATTGAGAGGAAGGTTGCAAAGGGTCGCTATCAGTTAATGTAATGAGCGTCATTAAGAGGAGGGCTGCAAAGGGTCGCTATCAGTTAATGTAATGAGCGTCATTGAGAGGAAGGCTGCAAAGGGTCGCTATCAGTTAATGATAATGAGCGTCATTGAGAGGAGGGCTGCAAATGGCCGCTATCAGTTAATGTTATGAGCGTCATTGAGAGGAGGGTTGCAAATTGTCGCCGGTTAATGAAATGAGCTTTATTGAGAGTAGGGCTGCAAAGGGTCGCTATCAGTTAATGTAATGAGCGTCATTGAGAGGAGGGCTGCAAAGGGTCACTATCAGTTAATGTAATGAGCGTCATTGAAAGGAGGGTTGCAAAGGGTCGCTATCAGTTGATGTAATGAGCGTCATTGAAAGAGGGCTGCAAAGGGTCGCTATCAGTTGATGTAATGAGGGTCATCAAGAGGAGGATTGCTAAGGGTCGCTATCGGTTAATGTAATGAGCGTCATTGAGAAGAGAGTTGCAAAGGGTCGCTGTCAGTTAGTGTAATGAGCGTCATTAAGAGGAGGGCTGCAAAGGGTCGCTATCAGTTAATGTTATGAGCGTCATTGAGAGGAGAGTTGCAAAGGGTCGCTATCAGTTAATTAAAGTTGCATGTTAATAGAAAAAAAAAAAATCTTGACCCTGGGTTCAATTGCTTTTATAGGAGTGTATTTTGTTTCACGACATCTGATTTAGAGTAAATGTAAATGAAATCATTGAAATGTTCACAATGAATGGCGTAGATTTGACTCCAACAAGTTAGGCTGACCCTAACTCAGCCCAAGTTAGGCTGACCCTAACTCAGCATAAGTTAGGCTGACCCTAACTCAGCATAAGTTAGGCTGACCCTAACTCAGCATAAGTTAGGCTGACCCTAACTCTGCATAAGTTAGGCTGACCCTAACTCAGCATAAGTTAGGCTGACCCTAACTCAGCATAAGTTAGGCTGACCCTAACACAGCATAAGTTAGGCTGACCCCTAACACAGCATAAGTTAGGCTGACCCTAACTCAGCATAAGTTAGGCTAACCCTAACTCAGCATAAGTTAGGCTGGCCCCCAAAGCAGCACAGGCCTCTTACAGCACAGGCCTCTTACAGCACAGTCCTCTTACAGCACAGGCCTCGTACAGTGCGGGCCTCTTACAGCACAGGCCTCGTACAGCGCGGGCCTCTTACAGCACAGGCCTCCTGCAGCACAGGCCTCTTACAGCACAGGCCTCTTACAGCACAGGCCTCTTACAGCACTGGCCTCTTACAGCGCAGGCCTCTTACAGCGCAAGCCACTTACAGCACATGCCTCTTCCAGCACAGGCCTCTTACAGCGCAGGCCTCTTACAGCACAGGCCTCTCACAGCACTGGCCTCTTACGGCACAGGCCTCTTACAGCGCAAGCCTCTTACTGCACATGCCTCTTACAGCACAGGCCTCTTACAGCGCAGGACTCTTACAGTACTGGCCTCTTACAGCACAGGCCTCTTACAGCACAGGCCTCTTACAGCGCAGGCCTCTTACAACGGAGGCCTCTTACAGCACAGGCCTCTTACAGCACAGGCCTCTTACAGCGCAGGCCTCTTACAGCACTGGCCTCGTAGAGCACAGGCCTCTACCATCACAGGCCTCTTACAGCACATGCCTTTAACAGTATATGCCTCTTATTGCACATTCCTTTTGCAACACATGCCTGGTACAGCACAGGCCTCTTACAGCGCAGGCCTCTTACAGCACAGGCCTCTTACAGCACAGGCCTCTAAAATCACATGCCTCTTACAGCACATGCCTTTAACAGTATATGCCTCTTACTGCACATTCCTTTTGCAGCACATGCCTGGTACAGCACAGGCCTCTTACAGCGCAGGCCTCTTACAGCATATGTCATTCAGTTAGATTATTGCTTTATTTCCAAGCACATTTCCTTCACATGGCGTTCATTTCAAGATTAAACAATTTTATTTTACATCTTTATTTTAAAGTGATTCATAGTATCTGCGTGGTAAAATGGTTTACAATATTGGCATGGTGTAATGGTTTACAAAATGTGCGTGGTATAATGGTTTTTAATATCTGCATGGTATAATGTGTACAATATCTGCGTGGTATAATAGTTTACAATATCCGCGTGGTATAATTCCTTATAATACTTGCATGGTACAATGGTTTACAATATCGGCGTGGTATAATTCCTTATAATATCTGCATGGTACAATGGTTAACAATAACGGCGTGGTATAATTGTTTACATTATCTGCGTGGTAAAATGGTTTACAATATCAACGTGGAAAAATGGTTCACAATATCGACGTGATATATTGGTTTATAAAATCTGTGTGGTACAATGGTTTATAATATATGTGCACTATCATGGTCTCCATCTCCTCTTTGAATAAAAGTGAGTATATGCTTGGAGTAAAGGCTTCTGAATTTGACCTGCACATGGGAAAAGACCATTCAATCACACGCTTTGTGTAAACCATGATATAGAGCTAAAAATTGTGATTGCACGATGTTTCAGACATGTATGATACTCAAGCAATTTGGCTGGCAACATATTTGCAGCATCCGGGTACGCGTTGCATCGTCCCTCAACATCAGGAAAGCAGAATGAATAAAAATGTGAGCACTTTGTTGGGGAATATTTATGAGAGTCAGGTATTGGTGTGATGCATGTGTGGTGTGATGCATGTGTGGTGTGATGACTGTGGGGTGTGATGCATGTGTGGTGTGTGATGCCTGTGAAATGAGATTCAGATATGCTGTGATGCATATGGGGTTGTGATATATCTGTGATGAGATGCCTGTGTGGTGCGGTGCATGTGTGGAGTGATGCAGGTGCTGTTTGATGCATGTGAGGTGGTACGATTGTGTGGTGTGATGCTTCTGGAGTGTGGTTCTTGTGTGGTGCGATGAAGGTGTGATGTAATATAGGTGTGGTGTGATGCATGTGTGGTGAGATGCTTATGTGGTGTGATGCAGGTATGGTGTGATATGTGTGGTGTAGGCCTTTGTGACGTGATGCATGTGTGGTGTGACGCACGGGTCGTGTGATGCAGGTTCTGTGTAGTGCCTATTTGGCGCGATGCACATGTGGTGTGATGTGAAGCATGTGTAGTGTGGTGCAAGTGTTGTGTGATACATGTGTGGTTTGGTGTATGCGAGGTGGGACGCATGTATGGTGATGCAGATGTGAAGTAATGCATGTGTGCTGTGGTGCATGTGTGGTGTGATGCATGTTCGGTGTGATGCATGTGGTGTGGTGCATGTGTGGTGTGATGCATGTGTGGTGTGGTGCATGCGTGGTGTGGTGCATGTGTGTTGTGCTGCATGTGTGGTGTGCTGCATGTGTGGTGTGGTGAATGTGTGGTGTGGTGCATATGTGGTGTGATGTAGATGAGGTGTGATATGTGGTGTAATGCATTGGTGACATGATGCACGTGTAGTGTGATGTCTCTAGAGCGTTATATATACATGAGTGGTGTGATGTATGTGTGGTATGATGCCTGTGGGTCGTGATATATGTTTGGTGGTATTCAGTTGTGGTGTGATGAATGTGTGTTTTTTCTACTTCGGTGTGATATATGTGTGGTGTGATGCAATGCAGATGTGGTGTGATGTAGGTGTGGAGTGATGGAGGTGTGCTGTGATGCAAGGTGTGGTGTGAAGCCTGTGCGGTGTGAAGCATGTGTGGTGTGAAGCATATGTGGTGTGAAGCATGTGTGGTGTGAAACACGTGTGTTTTTAAGCATGTGTGGTGTGAAGCATGTGTGGTGGTGCTGGAGTGGTGTGATGAAGGTGTGGTATGCTGTGGGACATGATGCCTGTGGGGCGTGATACGTGTGTAGTGTGATGCAGGTGTGGTCTGCTGCATGTGTGTGTGTAAGGCATGTGAGGTGTGATGCATGTAGGATTTGGTGCCAGTTGGTCAGAACAGGACTTTTTCAGCAGTTGGTCAGCACAGTGATTCTTTAGCAGTTGTTCAACACAAGATTTCTTTAACAACCGATCAGCGCAGGGCTTCTTCAACAGTTGGTCAGCACATGGCTTCATTCGCACTTGGTAAGCACAGGGCTTCTTTAGCAGTTGGTCAGCACAGTGATTCTTTAGCAGTTGTTCAACACAAGATTTCTTTAACAACCGATCAGCGCAGGGCTTCTTCAACAGTTGGTCAGCACATGGCTTCATTCGCACTTGGTAAGCACAGGGCTTCTTTAGCAGTTGGTCAGCACAGTGATTCTTTAGCAGTTGTTCAACACAAGATTTCTTTAACAACCGATCAGCGCAGGGCTTCTTCAACAGTTGGTCAGCACATGGCTTCATTCGCACTTGGTAAGCACAGGGCTTCTTTAGCAGTTGGTCAGCACAGTGATTCTTTAGCAGTTGTTCAACACAAGATTTCTTTAACAACCGATCAGCGCAGGGCTTCTTCAACAGTTGGTCAGCACATGGCTTCATTCGCACTTGGTAAGCACAGGGCTTCTTTAGCAGTTGGTCAGCACAGGGTTTCATCTGCAGTTGGTCAGCTTAGGGCTTCTTATACAGCTACAGCTGGTCAGCACTGGGCTTCTTTAGCAGTTGATCAGCGCAGGGCTTCTTTAACGTTTGGTCAGATAAGTGCTGCGTTAACAGCTGATCGGCACAGTGCTTCTTTAATAGCTTGTCAGCACAGGGCTTCTTCAACGGCTGGTCAGCTCTGGGTCGTTTTAACAGTTGGATAGCACACAGCTTCTTTAGCAGCTAGTCAGCACAGGGCTTCTTCAACAGCTGGTCAGCACAGGGCTTCTTTAACAGTTTGTCAGCACATATCTTATTTAGCAGTTGGTCAGTGCTGGCCTTCTTTAACAGCTGCCAGCACTAGGCTTCTTTAACAGCTTGTCAGCACAGGAATTCTTTAACAGCTGGTCAGCACAGGACTTCTTTGACAACTGGTCAGCACAGGGCTTCTTTAGCTGTTGGTCAGCACAGGGCTTCTTTAGCATTCGGTCAGCACAGGGCTTCTTTGGCAGCTGGTCAGCACAGGGCTTCTTTAGCTGTTGGTCAGTGCACATGGCTTCTTTAGCTGTTGGTCAGCTCAGGGCTTCTTTAGCTGTTGGTCAGCACAGGGCTTCTTTAGCTGTTGGTCAGCTCAGGGCTTCTTTAGTTGTTGGTCAGCACAGGGCCTCTTTAGCAGTTGGTCAGCTCAGGGCTTCTTTAGTTGTTGGTCAGCACAGGGCCTCTTTAGCAGTTGGTCAGCACATGAACTAATGCGTTCATCACCTTTACAGTTGCCTTGATTATTCTCCTGCAATTCATCGACTTCCACCAACGAGTTCATGAGTGAGGGTTGCCTCGTTATATTGAAGAGCTGAGTTGAAGCCTTTCCGAATAGCTCCCTGGGACATGGAAGTTTCCCTGTGCTTTGTTTTCAGCAGCAGAGAAGACTTTTTCTATCAACTCATCATTGACTGCACTTCTCTAAGACTTTTGCTTCATTTAGGAGAAATAAACAACATAATTGTTTCAAAATTACATACCCGCAGAATAAACGTTTACCCCTGGAGGGAAAATTCTCTTGTGGTAAACTTTCAATGATTTTATTAGAGCTCAGCAGTGCATCTCAACATCTGATGACATCAAAACATTTGATGAGTTTATTAGAGCTCAGCAGTGCATCACAACATCTGATGACATCAAAACATTTGATGAGTTTATTAGAGCTCAGCAGTGCATCTCAACATCTGATGACATCAAAACATTTGACGAGTTTATTTGAGCTCATCAGTGCATCACAACATCTGATGACATCAAAACATTTGATGAGCTTGTTAGAGCTCAGCAGTGCATCAAAACATTTGATGAGCTTTTTAGAGCTCAGCAGTGCATTAAAACTTTTGAAGAGCTTATTAGAGCTTAACTGTGCATCAATTTTCTGATGAGCTAGTTAGAGTTTAACAGAGCATCAAAACATTTGATGAGTTTGTTAGCGCTCAGCAGTGAATCAAAACTTTTGATGAGCTTGTTAGAGCTCAGCAATTCATCATAACTCTTCATATCCTTATTTGAGCTTAATGTATCAAAACTTTTGATGTGCATGTTTTAGCTTCCCAGTGGATCAAAACCTCTGATGAGCTTGTTAGAGCTCAGCAGGCGATTGCACTTTATAGATGTGCTTGTTAGAGCTCAGCAGGCGATTACACTTTATAGATGTGCTTGTTAGAGCTCAGCAGGCGATTACACTTTATGAATGTGCTTGTTATAGCTCAGCAGGCGATTGCACTTTATAGATGTGCTTGTTAGAGCTCAGCAGGCGATTACACTTTATAAATGTGCTTGTTAGAGCTCAGCAGGCGATTACACTTGATAGATGTGCTTGTTAGAGCTCAACAGGCGATTACACTTTATAGATGTGCTTGTTAGAGCTCAGCAGGCGATTACACTTTATAGATGTGCTTGTTAGAGCTCAGCAGGCGATTACACTTCATAGATGTGCTTGTTAGAGCTCAGCAGGCGATTACACTTTATAGATGTGCTTGTTAGAGCTCAGCAGGCAATTACACTTTATAGATGTGCTTGTTAGAGCTCAGCAAGCGATTACACTTTATAGATGTGCTTGTTAGAGCTCAGCAGGCGATTACACTTTATAGATGTTCTTGTTAGAGCTCAGCAGGCGATTACACTTTATAGATGAGCTTATTAGAGCTCAGCAAGCGATTTCACTTTTATAGATGTGCTTGTTAGAGCTCAGCAGTGCATCGACATTATTATAAGCTCGTTAGAGCTCAGCAGTGCATAGACACTATTATCAGCTCGTTAGAGCTCAGCAGTGCATCAAAACGTCATTGATGAGCTTGTTAGTAGCGTATATAACCGCGAAACGCGGATGTGAAGGAATTAGATAGGGATAAAAGAACCGGTCGGGGTAGGACGCGATGTATGCAACCTTGACTCAACCGGTCCGTACGGGGGTTAGCGCAGAAATGGGGGAGGGCGGGGGGCCGAGGGTACCGGAACTGGTTTGGTGCCCGAGTCAGCTAACGGACGGGGGGGAGTTGAGGGGGATGGAGACCGGAAGGGAGGGACGGAAGAGGAACGGCGGGATGGAAGCAGGCTTGCGATTTTGATTGGCAAGGTTAATGTTATGAACATTTTAATTTCTAGTGTATTTATGATCTTCATTGTATTTATATATACGTTTTTTTCTTCTTTAGATGGTTGTAGTGGAGTATAATTGGACACTAACTGTTGCTCGTTATATATATGTATTCGGTTCTGGTAGGATTAGTATTATTCCAAATTTCTGGTGGGGGCGGGGCGTAGGGATCCCCTAGACAAGAGTTGGATGTGCTCCTGGAAGATTATGTGAGTTTGCTCTTGCCTGTTCCTTGTCTTATAAATTTGTTTCTGTGGCACGCTTGCTACGTTGTGAGTATATATATCGTTATATATTTATGCATGGATTGAATTTCTATATTTTCTATGTGGACATATATGTTGGTATTCTTACCTAGTTGTGGTATATATGGCTCATTCGATGCTTGATTGGTGGGTTCGTAGCGGTGGGGGCTTGGGATGTTTTTATATGTTTTGTTCATTTATCACTATATATTCTTTTATAGGATTAGTGTGGTAGGTATGTCTTATAGCTCAATTTGCAGCCTTAGTGTGCGAACGGCCCTGTTTTTACCAGCCTCGAAAGTAGGATTGCAGGCAAGATTCTGTGTTTCCCATCTAATTATTTCTTATGTATATATTATCTATAGGAATAGTATGGATTATTAGTATGATTATTGGCGAGTTTAGGAATGTATTGTGGGATGATGCAGCACCTACGGTCGAGAATCTATCTACCCCATATTGCATTACCCAGTTTTGAAACAGGTACATCAGTGTTCCATTGACGCGTTTTTTCCAATAGCGAAAATAACTGAACGATATGGATTTACTGTAAGTTAAAATATTATGTTATATATACTTAGTAATGATTGATTGATATATATTGAATTTGCGCAGGTTTTGGAATTTCGATCAGTTAACTCATACAGTTTTAGGCATTTTAGTGCATTTTAGGCTTGAAGCATCCATGTAGCAAGCTTTTTCGGGCATAATTGCTAGGTTGTTGCATCATTGTGGTATATACCGTATTTACTACAGGTTTCAGTTGAATCGCCTGCATGTCTTGGTATCTTATTCACTTTTCTTATTTGTTAGGTTACATGCTTGTTCATTCTCATTCATCACGTTTAATGTATGTTTTGGGTATGGTAGAGAATTTATCTTCTTGCTTTGTTTTATCTCGTGAGAATCAGTATAGGTCTTTCAGTTTTGTAGGTTCTCTGTTGAATCTCCATCTTCAATGCAATTTGTTGGTTATTTATACAATTTAGGATATATTACGTTTGTGTCTACAATATAGAACATTATTTCAGGTCTAATTTAGTTAAATTTTGTTCATTTTTAGTGATTTATATATCTTCTTTCATCCTGATACAATATTTGACGTGGTTATTATAGATATAGAACAGACGATTTGTTACAAATTTGGTCTTACTGTTAGGGTATTGTATATTTATTGTTCAACCATTCTTCAATATTTAGGAGGAGTTAGACTGTCCCCTAGGCAAACGCTCAATCTGTTTATGCTTGTTTGTGTAAATGGACCGATTTATTAGGATGGATACCATAATGTAGAACAATGTTTATGTGAATGATAGCAGATTAGAGAGCCTTATTTAGCTATTTCTATATATGTTCCTGATGTTATGTTTTTTTCCATGAGAATCATAGGAATGTATGTTTAAGAGGTGTAACTCCGTACTGCATCTTTGTGGAGTTTTCGTCATTGATCCCTAGCAAATGTGTAGTTTAACGTTTAAATGATAATTTACTGGATCGATTGGTCCTAGTGTAGAGGTGGTTTATACTCTTTGGTTGTCATTTGGACTTCATCCATGTTCAACGTGAATTATGTACGTTCTTGTAGACGTCGATCTTGAGTTTCATGGGTTTGTAGCGTTTTACTTAAGTCATCAGTGAGCAGAACCCTAGCTTTTTATGGCCACACACTCTCTGAGACTCATTTTTGACCACTGTACATGTGTATAGATTTTGATTATGTCCAGGATGTTTCTTTGTTCGAGTCAGTTCAGAGACGATGGGTTAACAGATGCAAGGTACGTCTGTGGCATCGTATCATGACTGTAAGTTACCTCTAAATTTTGTTATATATCAGTGGTAGATTGCTGAGAAGTGACCTAGTAAAGCATTATAGAGTTAATTTTTATGACACAGTAGGCTTGGATTTGTACTCCCAGAGGCATAGCATCAGTTAGGTCTAAGAATTTATTATAGATTTGAATGGTATGATAGTATAAAATAACATTTTTCACATTACCTCAGCGTTAAATGTCAGTTATTTTCGGTATGGCTGTTATGTTAGTATACGATCTTAGTCATTCACCAGATCACGTCGGATATTGGAGTAGGATTCATCATCTGGATGCGGTAGGATACACCGTATATAATAGTTAATCGTTGTTGCTTAGGGTAGAGTAGAAAATCTTATTAAGCTATTTTTTAGATATTGGTGTATATTTTGATTTGATATCATAGGAATATATCAGTATTCGATATAAATTTGCCTATTTTTCATGGGATGTTGGGTATAAAATACGCTTATTTGGATGAAATGATTAAAAAATTTGTTGTGTTTCCCCTCTCGACATTGTATTTTGGTCCGGTTCCATATTACCTTGGAGAACTATTCTACCGAATTGTGTTGAGTGTTAGTGTTGAAATTTCTTCAATAATTGAATGTACATCTCAATTATGTTATCCAATCGCAGGTCTTTGCTACGTGCTTATTCCCGCAAGTCTTATATAAATTTTTGTATTTCGTTTGCAGTTTAGCCACCTAGAAGTTTTTGATTAATTCAGGCTTTTGTTATGAGACTGCGTTCCCATTCAGAATATTTGACATTTGCGACAATTTAACAGATCCACGTCAACATTTTTCACTGAAGGTCTGTAATGATGGTCATAATCCTAACTCATTCTAACCTAAAATTACCAAGTATTGCATATTATTCCCCGTTTCATACTTATGTTAGGTATTTTTTCTTAATTGATTTAACC
>SDVV010025091.1:0-12478 GCA_016164225.1 Gammarus roeselii
TGGTGGAAAATGCGTGTGGGCTGAATCATCGTTAGGTAAAAAGCACGTGGGATGAAAGATTTTTAGCGGTTATGACAGTGTCCGGCCATGACAGTGAGATGAAGTGAAGTGGCGATAGTGCGCGTGTGCGGGAATAATTTTAGCGCGAACGCTGGGCTCCCACAATTACTTGTATTAATGTAATACATTTTCATTTAATCCATTTTCTTAGGTGACTATTGAAATAATCTCCTTGAGTGATTGTGGATTAGCACAAGCATGAATGTGAGCCAGCAGCCAGCCCATTATGAGTCGCACAACAATTACTCATATGATAGTCGTTATTAGTAGTCGCCCAGTAATACCTCACACGATGATCGCTTTGTAACGAAACGTAGATGGAATGTGATTGAAGAATATAGGAATAGTGATGGGGAAGGAGAGGTCAAGGCGAATGGAGGAGACAGAAAAACAGAGAGGTTTATTATGGAATTGATTGCATGGGCAATGACACTTGGCTATGGTTTATAATACATTAAAGACCCAATTACAAAGTCATGGTATTTAATCGTCACCCGGAGCACACTACACAATGGCATATGTAATTCGGCTTCCTACATTAAAAAGCGCACAAAGGTCTTCACAATGCACCGCGGCTAAAATGTGGCATCTCACGAATGTACTCACACCTCCTGGAATTTAATACCCCAACGATTGACCGGTCGTACGACACTCACACATTTCAGATAAATTACGCAATAGTGTTAATAGTTCATCGACGCGTTTCAAAACCATAGACTGATGCTCCCTCAAAATCCCTCGTCGATCGGGGTCAATGCCAGCCCGTGTCAATTCTTGACGTTGTAGGTTTAACCGCCGCCTCTGCAGCAGCGGCGAACGAGATGGTGCAACCCAATGCGGTGCAACTCAAGGCAGTGCGACCCAAGGCGGTAGACACGAGGCGGTAGACACAAGGCGGTAGACCCAAGGCGGTAGTCACAAGGCGGTAGACACAAGGCGGTAGACACAAGGCGGTAGACACAAGGCGAGGGACCACACTGTGAAACCGATGTTTGACTCATCTCGAACAAAACTCGCCACGCAAGCAATTTCCCATCCCTAGAATAAAAAAAATGAATTCCTCAATTAAATGGTCACGGAAAGGTTTAGCCTACGAAAATGATCCATAAAAACAACAGATGACACCCCTAACTAAGCACAAATACGTCCCTCCGCCCATTGCGCGTCGTTCTGTCCTCCGTCCCTGCCCTATGGTCTGAGGGACTGAGCGCTCGATCTCCCGCTTACCGTTCCTCTCAGGCCTGAGGTCTGGCCTAATCGGCTCCCCGAGGCTGCTGGCGGTCGTGTTCCTACTTTTTATGCTACCCTTCCCGTGCTTCTTGTCGCCCCTTCAATGAACGCCCCCACGTCGCAAGCACTATCAATGCCACACACCCACTGGCCTCCCCCTCGGTTACGTCACCTCTGATGCGATGACTTCCAAGCTCGTCCTTCAAATGATGCGCTCTAACCTTGACTTCCTTTACAATGCCCCACTTCCCTGAAAAGAAAATGTCGACCCTGTTTGCATTTTCTCCTCGAAATCCTAAACTTCCTCCATGTCCTTCCTGCCTTGACCTCCTACTTTGATTTCCTACCGTTCGCGGTTCCTTGCTCCTCGCTTCTACGTAGTCTGAGTTCGACCGCGCCGCTTTTTCGCGGAGCTCACACAGCCTGCGACTGATACGAGTTGATTCAGCAGCCATCAGTCATCACATTACATTGGCTCGCGTCATAGCCCTCAGTTACGAGCTTACTCGCCCTCTAACGTTCATCCGTGACTTGGTCTGCTCCCGTGCATGTCTTGACCTCTCTCTAGCATGGTGTGCCATCGTTACTCCACCCTTTAATTACCAATGTCGTTTCTAATACCCATTAGCGTGTTAACCACTACCAAGACGCCATATGCTATCACGGCATGCCATGAACGTTCCCCCTTGTCGGTCGGGAGCTTCTCAATAAGCTTCCCCTGGAACACACATTGTTGGTCATCTCATGCCACTGATCACTGACTAGGATTTTGTGTCGTCCATTCAACACCCTTAGTTACTCTGTCCTTAGTTAACATGTATGCATAGAGAGACTTATTTCAAAGTCGCACATGCCTTGAAAACTCAACGTGAGTACGTAGATCAGTGACCGTGAACACATCTACTACGAAACAAAATTGCAAGCACAGTAAATGAAAATTGCAACACCCTCTGCTCTGGGGAGTCGTTGGCCGAACATTAAATCATAACCCAGTAAAAGCATACATGACCTCCCGTGAGGTGCATCTTGAAAAGGATTGACGCATTCGGAAACTCTCAAATAGGTCATTCCGTACAGGGAAACATTATGAACTCTCTGTTCTCAATTCACAACGAGCATTTGCGTCACATACAGAATAGGACATATCATGACCGCAGCCCCCCTCGGGTTTGGTCACTTCACTTCACGCTGAGGTGAATATTATTGCGAAAAAAAAAATTGAAATGTTTTCATTATGATTGAAGAGGATTTTGACAGTGCTGAGGGCGTAAAATCATATTGCTTTCATATCACAAGAACCTTTGGTTACATGTATTTTTCTGTGTTCGAGAGCTGCGGATCGTTTTGGGTCTTGGATAGTCTATTAGTGTTATTGTATGAAACCTTTAAAACTAATTGAAATGATACATAACCATAACTTTCAGACTAACCCGCTAAACCTAGTTAGGGTCATTTTGAATTCCGAGAATATATACTATACACGTCCCCATACTCTACACGTCCCCACACATCCAGCGTCGGGCTCAACGTAATGGGAACTACAAAACCATGACGCGGACTTCAGCTGCAAGTCTGCGAGCACGGTACGACCTGTCACCGGTGTCAATCTGCGGGCATCGTTTCCAGGGTTGGGGGAGTGACTACAGCCATGGGGGCAAGGGCCCCACACATCCAGCGCCGGGGCTGGAACGGCAACCTTGACTCGTACTTCAGCTGCAAGTCTGCGAGCGTGGCCCGACTTGTCGTCGAACGGTCGTCGGCTGTCGCCGAAGTCAATCTGCTGGCATCATCGAGGCGGGGAAGTAACTAGAGCCGTGGTGATTCGTCATTTTAGTCGTAGTGGATCGTTGTGATTCTTCATTTTAGTCGTAGTTCGTGGTGATTCATGTTAGGCGTAGTGAATCTTTAGGACCATCGTGCGGTAGTTGTGTGGGTACCCTTGGTATTGGGTAGTTTGTTAATGTATGTATAGACATGTATGTATAGACATACAGCCGTTTCCCCCTAGTTAGCTTGTTAATACTGGTGTTAATTAGTTTTGAACGGGGCCACTCAGGTCTAGATAAGTGTGAATACATCAGTGTGATGCACCCATTTTATTCGATAAAATTGGTGATGTCTTTTGGGTTATTGTGTAACAAAGATGCAGTTTTGTGTGGGAGGGCAGCGTTACTTGCGTGTCGCGTGTAACGGTTTGGACAGGACGAACCTATAGCAACATCGTGTTAACTTCTCATAAATATATTATAAGTGTCAATCTGCTGGCCAGCAAATTCAGGAGGTGCGAATAGTTTGTGCTGATGACAAAATTTAGTGGCAGGGTATTGGAAGACTCTTGGGGCAACATTTGGTGTGTAGAACATAAACAGGTTTTGTATTGCACTACTAAGTTCCGATAATCCCACATCATTGTGTTTAATTAGTTGCTAAATATATTATATAACATTTTCAAGATTTATTTTCCATGCGATCAATTCAATAATAAACCTCAATGTATTTCCTATCCCCCTTCATTCATCTTGACCTCTCCTTCGCTATCACTATCCCTCTAGAATTCAATCTTTATTTATTCCACGTTTCTACACAGCTATAATTAGTCGCCTAGTAATAACGCACATTATAGGCGCTGTTATGAGTCCCCAATTGAAAACTTACATGATAGTCGCTATTATTAGTCACCCAATAATAACTCACTTGCTAGTCCTTATTATTAGTCACCCAACGATAACTCACTAGCTAGTCGTTATTATCAGTCATCCAACGATAACTCACTTGCTAGTCGTTATTATCAGTCACCCAACGATAACTCACTTGCTAGTCGTTATTATCAGTCATCCAACGATAACTCATTTGCTAGTCGTTTTATTAGTCACCCAACGATAACTCACTTAATATTAGTAATTATAAATCGTTTAAAAGCATCCAATTCTTACTCATGGAATCCATTACTTTTCCATAACACGAGGTCTACTCGCTGTTACTCATGAGGTGTCTGGGATCACGGCATATAGAAGGTCTCTGTTACTCAGGAGGTGTTTGGGATCACGGCATAAAGAAGGTCTCTGTTACTCAGGAGGTGTTTGGGATCACGGCATAAACAGGGAAAAAGATGCGCTGAGGACATGGCCAAAGTGGCTTATATCGTGTATGGAGGATGTAGCTACTTCACGTAAGTCAAATGTGGCCTAGTCCCGCCCACTGCAATCCACGACGTGTGTATAAATTGCCCTTCTTTATCCCCTGTCTGGGATGATCCCCAGGGCTTCAATAACCTGCGATCGTTCTCCTCAATGATGCGTGCAGCGACCTGTAGTCGCGGGTTGCAATTTACTGTATCTAAAATACTCTTTACCATTACGTTGCCCAAATTAATCCCGGGCAAATAGTGCATATAAACATGAACATTTATCTAGCTACAGTATCGTGCCCACCAAGGCCCAGTGCCCGATCAATATAGCATGTCCGTAACCCTAGTCAGTTGGGCGGCCGATGTTCCTGTAGTCAGGCGACAGGTGCCTTGTTCCTGTAGTCAGGCGACAGGTGCCTTGTTCCTGTAGTCAGGCGACAGGTGCCTTGTTCCTGTAGTCAGGCGACAGGTGCCTTGTTCCTGTAGTCAGGCGACAGGTGCCTTGTTTCTATAGTCAGGCGACAGGTGCCTTGTTCCTGTAGTCAGGCGACAGGTGCCTTGTTCCTGTAGTCAGGCGACAGGTGCCTTGTTCCTGTAGTCAGGCGACAGGTGCCTTGTTTCTGTAGTCAGGCGACAGGTGCCTTGTTCCTGTAGTCAGGCGATAGGTGCCTTGTTCCTGTAGTCAGGTGATAGGTGCCTTGTTCCTGTAGTCAGGCGATAGGTGCCTTGTTCCTGTAGTCAGGTGATAGGTGCCTTGTTCCTGTAGTCAGGCGACAAGTGCCGTGCCCCGTAGACAGGAGACAGATGTCATTTTCTTGCAGACAGGTGCCATATTCATGTAGTCAGGCGACAGGGGGACAGACTTGAGATCAGCCTAGTGATGGCAGAGAAGTCTTCAAACCATCTGTGAAAGGTAATGGGTGTCTTGGATACTAGTGATTTATGCAATTTATACAGTAGAAGGGAAGGGAATTTAGAGATCAACAAGTTATGCTCCACTGTAACATGGAATACACTGCTCCTAGTGAATGTGCTGACACATTGAATATGCTTGTATCATGACTTTTCATTGCTTGCATGGAAGATAAGTGGTTAGATAGAAGAGTCAATGCTTCAGTCTTGACTGATGGTAGGTGATCTGTGAATGGAAGTTCTTACCGTTGATCTCCAGGGCGATTACTGGGAATTTGTTGATTGTTCAGCGTCCTCTGCGATATTCGGCCCCGGGGCCCAACACCTGAATGATGGAGAGGGTACCAATAAATTGTGAGAGGCGCCGCGCGGTATGATTTAGCGTCAGGCTGTTCAGGGGGAGCAAACTGCGGGAGACGGAAATGATGAGAAGGGGAGGAGATGGAACGGTTGACGTGTGTTGAACATGAGAGTGAAACAGAGGCTGAGAGAGTGAATCAAAAAAGTGTATTTGATGATTGAAGAAAGTTTTGCAACTATGCAACGGAAAAATGAAATCGTAGGACATTGAGAGTCAATAATACGCATTTAATGATCACGTGCTTAGTGGATGATAACGTAAATAAGGCAATAAGCCTCTAACGCACCGACGCCGCGACGAACTCTCGGCCCTGAACCTAACCTAAACTGAAAATATTCGGACTAAAATTGTCACCTACGTACCGAGGGCCAGGTTCCTTCTTAGTATGTAATCTGGGAAGAAACATCACACGGACGCCTCCACACACGCAGTAAGAATAGTTTTCCAACAACCATTGTTACGAATTCAATGCGGTCTGGGTGACTTTGTGTATATTTCTTTTAGACGGCAGGATATGAATAAGTGTGAATGTAGCACTGAGCTATCCGCCCTTTAGAGCCAGACTTTGACCGCCAGCAGCAAGCCCTGCAATTTTTTGGCCGGCATAGTGAGGGTCGGTCACGGAACAGAAATATTTGGTCAGGCAAGGGGCAATGGGGACACCGG
This sequence comes from Gammarus roeselii, assembly GCA_016164225.1. Lineage (NCBI taxonomy): Eukaryota > Metazoa > Arthropoda > Malacostraca > Amphipoda > Gammaridae > Gammarus > Gammarus roeselii. The sequence goes on from SDVV010025091.1 coordinate 6,357, forward strand.
CCGCCAGCGAGCTTGATGAGAGACTGGCTACTGCAGGGGGTGAAGGTGGGGGGAAAGGGCAGCAGCTGAGTGCATTTAGAATGACCAACCGGAAGTTGTCACGCGGCAACAACGATGTCCTCGCAGCCTCCACGAGTCTCCCGTGTGAATGAGCTCATAAAATACTTACGCAGACTCGACTTATCACGAAAGATTCTTCTTCGTACACGTTAATTAAGGGCATATTACGTAGAATTCTATGTCCCACATGTGAATGAGCACCTTGCAAGGCGGCATGTACGACTCACTACGTATTATGAGTATTCATTTATTAATATATTAGGTAATGATTTATTCTCCCTAACAAGAAATATCGATGTTACGATTCACTAAAATGAAGAGATTTTTCTTTACTTTGTTCCACTCTCAAAAGTTGTAAACTATATTTGATAGGTCATCAAACCACAACAACGTCGTCGACATCAACAATGCAGCACGAATGTTCCATTTGATACAGCGGCGCTCGGTCATAATGTGTTTCAATAACAGCAGCAACCTCGGGCCGTGTTGGGGATGGGTCGTCGCGTGTTGAATGTCGAACCGCCAATTATTGAAAACAGTGACTCATCTAATCAACGTTATTGTTCATTCAATCACAGAATAAAATCTCCTGAAAGTTTTTTTTTCCAGGCTAGGGTTCCATTTCTGACTGGTCGCCAAGCTTCGACTACACCGCTGTCCATTTCCAAGCGCCCTTTATTCCTCCTATTGTTAATTAAGGAGATTAAAAATTACTTTGACGTTTTGCGATTAGCCGGTCACTGCAGAGGCTTCGTCGGGCCGACCGCTGGTCGTGGGAGAAGGAGTGGCTTCAATGAAATTAGATGAAATTAGATGGTGGTGGGGGAGAGACTGACTTCAATGAAATTAGATGAAATTAGATGGTGGTGGGGGAGAGACTGACTTCAATAAAATTAGATGATGTTTACTGACTGGATAAATGAATTCCGGTCTCGGTTGTTGCCACCCCGAATGAACTGTTGTCATCCATTTTGTCATTCCAGTTTTAGATGTGATTTAATGTAAAAATATATTCAATATAGAAACAATTTAAACAAATTTCTTGCGGTAATACACCAAGAAAAAATACACTTATTTGCGAGCAATTGTGTTTGACTAAAGTTGTGACGCAGCAGGTGGAAAATATTTATTTGTATGATATTTTGTGAATTTGAATTCATTTACTTGAGCCATTTTCAAGTTTTGTCGTATTTATAACATGCAAAGAAATTGAAAGTTGATATGACATCACAAATCAATTTTGTAATAGCCAAGAAAAGTCATATTTAAACCCTGTTTTCATTAATGCGTAGGAACTGAAAAGGAAGAAAACTGGTCAACGATTGAAATTTGATATGCAAACAACATTTTTATATCACAACATTTGAACTAACCGTGATATCTTTTACCTAATTACCTAACCAGCATTGTTGAGACAAAAATGCAACAAAAAGATATCTATCAAGTTTAATTAATGGACGAAAAGTTCCAATTGGATAAGTTGAAATAGATTAACCATCAACGAATTTCATTACGCAACTAAACTTGAAATAATTCGTGGACAGGTTTGGAAGGATGATAAATTATTATTTTAACGCTGAAACGCAAGGATTTATATATGCTCGACAAACAATAATTCGATGGCTGCAACCAACACAAGTCACTCAGTCCTGCAGCCGCAAACAGGTATCATAGAGGCACTTTTTGACCCCTGGCCTCAATAGCCTAAAGACGAGGTAGTTTCAGTGATAGCCGGAAGCAAACAAAATAGTCATTGAAAAGTTTAAGCAATAGAACATAAGAGTAGCGAAGTCGCTGGTGTCCGATACTGCGCAATACGTCCTCTCTCTGTTTTCCTTTATTACCGCATGGCTTCATGGGAATGCGTTGATAACTTATATTGCGAGCTGTTTATTTTATTCTAAATCTGAAAAGCTAGACAGTTAGGATACAACGAATCATTGCCTCGATGTAGACCAGCTCTTCGATAGCGGACGCAGGTATTGTATGTATGTCAGACTGCAATCCAGTGTTATTGACCAAGTGTCTTGCCGCAGACACGTTACAACAATCCGAGTACTCAAGGCGGCCAGCAATGGCCATTGGAGTTCAAACTGACATTGCATCTCTTATTATCTCTGCTTGTATATAATTAAACCGTCAATTAGCCGGTCATCAAATGGAGGTTGGCACAAACTAAAACGGGATTTGCTCCTCCTAAATGTTAATGTGTGTTAATACAGGGTCGCCTGGATTTGATAATTTATGCATTGAGATCGTGCAAAGTTTGATTATTTTCAGTGTTTGTGGATCAATTCAGTGATATCTAGCATGTCTAGATTACATTACCAGTACCAAATTGAACCCATGTGAAAGCACTCGTATGATAAATGACATTCTGTCGATGTATAAGGTACGTTACCTTAAACTGTAAGATACGTCAACAAAAACATGTATGTCTGACAACTTGTCAACGTACCGGAATAACTGGTTCATCTCAAAGTTCATTTTATCTGTCAGTGTACCGCGAAGTTATCGGTTGCACAGCGTACGCCGAGAACCTCCGTCGAGTCTGTTCTCAATTGGCTGTCAAATATGGACTTGTCTGCAACACGCCAGATTGGACGGTCGTGCTGTGAAAGAAAAGAGCCCTCGTCTCGGCATGCCGGATTGAAAGGTCCGCTCTAAGAAAGAGAACATTTCCTGTCTGCGACAGGCTAGATTGGTCTGGTCTGGGGAAAAGAACAGGCCTAGTCTGCGACAAGACAGATTCATCCGTTCCGTGAAATAAAACAGCTCTAGTCTGCGACAGGTCAGATTTGTCTGCTTTGTGAAAGAAATCAGCTGTAGCCTGCGACAGGTCAGCTTCGCCTGTAATGTGAAAGAGAACAGCTCTAATCTGCGACAAGCTCGACAGAGAACAGGAGAGGATGCTCCTGAGTCTCTGTCCGTGGGGAAGAGACTCAAAGTGTCACGGAGAATGAAACAGCAGAATAAATTAAAGTTATAAGCCCTTACTTAGTAACGAAGAAATTAAACCATCCAAAGCGTCAATTGTTTAGTAAATAGGGGGGCATCGAAGTTCTTGGGAGACCTTAGGAGCATTTGATTCTACGACCAAAATCCTCGAGCCAGGCGACATTTGGCTTTTAAGAAATATTTCCAAAGCCAACTCACGTGGCATTCTAATTCTCTGGAGGCGGAACCGCTAGTGCAATGATACAATGATGTCGTGATCATGAGACTCTCGATGATAAGCGTCCATCTGGATTATCGATCGTCTTGGTGACTTTGAAACGTTGTGGATTCCTATAATGGTTAGTAAACATCTCTTTAATGGACTGAACGGGTAAATATCTTGCTTTGACATTAGTAGCTGGGCTCTCACAGGAGGATGATATTTGAAAAATTCCCTGAACAGAGAGAGTCGTCTTATGTCAAGAGCCAAATGTCGGGGATGTCTATGGAAAATTTGCAACGAAATGACGTATGTCATTTTTCACTCAAGGTCAAATGGTGACACGTCATCACTAGTCTAATTTAGTAACTCCATGGTGTTATTAAGACCAATAGTTCATTATCTTGTAACCCTTCCTCTCTCGTCTAATTCAGTAACTCCATGACGTCCTTATGACCAATAGTACCTTGACTTTGTAGCCCTTCTTCTCTCGTCTGTTTCAGTAGTTCCATGACGTTTTTATGACCAATAGTTCAATACATTGTAACCCTCCCACTCTCGTTTAATTCAGTAACTCCATGACGTCTTTTTGACAAATAGTTCATTACCTTGTAGCCCTTCCTCTCTCATCTGTTTCAGTAATTCCATGACGTTGTTATGAACAATAGTTCCTTACCTTGTAACCCGTCCACTCTCGTTTAATTCAGTAACTCCATGACGTTCTTATGACCAATAGTTCATTACCATGAAGCCCTTCCTCTCCCGTCTAATTCAGTAGTTTTATGACGTTCTTATGACCAATAATTTATAACCTTGTAGCCCTTCCTCTCTCGTCTCATTCAGTAACTTTATAACGTTCTTATGACCAATAGTTCATCACCTTGTAACCCTTCCTCTCTCGTCTAATTCAGTAACTCACAAACGTTCATATAACTGATAGCTCAATATTTTGTAATTATTTGCTCTCATATAATTCAGTACCTCGCAGACGTTGCTCATATGACCTTTAGCTTTTTACCTTGTAACTATTTCTCTCTCATCTAATTCAGTACCTTACACGCTCATGACCTTGCAACGCTTCCTTTGTCATCTAATTCAGTAACCCTCAGACGCTCTTGTAACCATTAGATCATTCATTACCTTGTAACCCTTACTCTCTCGTCTACTTCAGGAACTCTCACACGTTCCTCCTTGCCATAGCTCATGGCCTCATGTGGCCTGATCCATGTTGCATATCTGCTGCTGACGGCTCGTTCTTGAGCCCGTAAATGGTTCGGGGGTCCTGCTAGCATCGGTAAATAGGCGAATGGCAAGTTTGTTATTTTTACAGTCATTCATAATAATATCGCATGAATGAATAGCTACATCTTCTGCACCGTCCATATTCCAAGCACATGATTGGTGGTGCATGTTCTTTTGAACCGTCCATGTTAAAAGCACATGATTGGCTGTGCATGTTCTTATGCACAGCCCAGGTTACAAGCACATGATTGGCGGTGCATGTACTTCTGCACCGCCCATGTTACAAGCACATGATTTGCGGTGCATTTTTTTCTGCACCGCCCATGTTACAAGCACATGATTGGCGGTGCATGTGTTTTTGAACCGCCCATGTTACAAGCACATGATTGGCGGTGCATGTTCGTCTGCACCGCCCAGGTTACAAGCACATGATTGGCGGTGCATGTACTTCTGCACCGTCCATTTCCCAAGCACATGATTAGCGGTGCATGTTCTTCTGCACCGCCCATATTACAAGCACATGATTGGCGGTGCATGTTCTTCTGCACCGCCCATGTTACAGACACATGATTGGCGGTGCATGTTCTTCTGCACCGTCCATGTTACAAGCACATGATTGGCGGTGCATGTTCTTCTGCACCGCCCATGTTACAAGCACATGATTGGCGGTGCATGTTCTTCTGCACCGTCCATGTTACAAGCACATGATTGGCAGTGCATGTTCTTCTGCACCGCCCATGTTACGAGCGCGTGCTTGGAAAGGTCCATTGCACCGCCCATGCTGCTAGCGCTTGTCTGACAAGTTCTCCTGCCCGCCTTTGTTACCAGCGCATGTGTGGCAGGCTCTTCAAGCCCCTCATGTTATGAGCTCATGTAGTAATTAGAAATGAAAGAGAAGAGGGAGGGATAGAGGGAACAGAGAATGAATGGTTAAGGGTGAACCAAGGAGAAGGGAAAGACCATATTCCAATATTGAATTGAACTGTCAATAATTCTCGCTCGTGACACCACGACACCTAATTAACCTTGTTGAGTTAAAAATCCTCGGATTCCTGTCAAAATCAAAATAACACAATCATATGCCAGCATCGCAGCACAAATCGCACCTGTCCTGAATCAGTCTTGGATCAATTGCCTTTAGAAAGCGACGAAATGGGGGCACCACGACTAATGTATTCACACACTTCAATATGTCGTACCATAGATTGAATTTTTGTAAGGTAGGACAACAATCGCCCGGCTGTTTACCTCCGACTTGTTATTTAATTTAACCTAAGGAAATGTGGTCACCCAATCCAATTGTGTCTCGCCCGCTACAGCTGGCCGCACAGGATCAATGCTGGGCCGGCTTAGAGCCATGACGTTGACGCCTCCATTGCAGCCTCAGGTGCTCTTGAGGCAACAGCTGCGAACAGTCGCCCGCTACAGCTGGCCGCACAGGATCAATGCTGGGCCGGGTTAGAGCCATGACGTTGACGCCTTCATTGCAGCCTCAGGTGCTCTTGTGGCAACAGCTGCGAACAGTCGACCGCTACAGCTGGCCGCACAGGATCAATGCTGGGCCGGCTTAGAGCCATGACGTTGACGCCTTCATTGCAGCCTCAGGTGCTCTTGTGGCAACAGCTGCGAACAGTCGCCCGCTACAGCTGGCCGCACAGGATCA
>SDVV010025092.1:0-12478 GCA_016164225.1 Gammarus roeselii
ATATACATATACATATACATATACATATATTTATATTTATAGTGTTGAAACTGCTCTTGGGAAGGGTTTGCTGTGAACCTATCGTAAAATTAGTGTTCCCGGTGTTTCTACACTCGAATAACACATCGATGATAGTCATGCAGATGAGTCTCACACTTGGGGTCGTTGATGTTGAGTATCTTTGTGACTTGATGTATAAACGTGTTTCCCGGTTTGTTTCCAGGTTTCAGATCCAGACGATGACTTGTTGCATCATCAGTTGCTAATGACGACTTCTTGGATTATTATTTGTAAATGACTTGCTGCATTATTAGTTGCTTATGACGACTTGTTGCATTATTAGTTGCCAATGACGACATGTTGCATAATTAGTTGTTATTGACTTGTGTCATTATTAGTTTCTAATGACGACTTGTGCCATCATTAGATGCTTATGACGACCTGTGCCATCATTGATTGCTAATGACAACTTGTACCTTCATAAATGCTAATGACATCTTGATGCATTATTAGTTGCTAATGACGACTTATTGCATCATTAGTTGCTAAAGACGGCTTCATGCATCATTAGTTGCTAATGACGGCTTCATGCATCATCAGTTGCCAATGACGACTTGTGCCATCATTAGTTGCTAATGACGACTTGATGCATCATTAGTTGCTAAGGACGACTTGTTTCATCAATAGCTGATGATGATGTCTGTTGCATCATCAGTTGCTAATGACGACTTCATGCATCATCAGCCTTGTTTCATCAATAGTTGCTAATGATGTCTGTTGCATCATCAGTTGCTAATGACGACATGATGCATCACTAGTTGCTAAGGATGACTTGTTTATCAATAGTTGCTAATGATGTCTGTTGCATTATTAGTTGCTAATGACGACTTCATGCATCATCAGTTGCTATGGACGACTTGTTTCATCAATAGTTGCTAACGATATCTGTTGCATTAATAGTTGTTAATCTGACATTCGGCGCTCTTAAGACATTTACTGCTGCGATAGTAACCACGATAACTCTAATCTTTTGTCTTTCGTTTCAAGTAATTAATTTTTTACCGTTATGTCTTGCATTGTTATTCTCGTGAACTAGCTTTTCAGCTGATTCGACGGAAGCATCACATGAATATTTTTAAAAGTTATACGCTGTGACTCAGACATTTTTGAGCATTAGTCAGATTGGGTAAAACGAAGCTTTTTTTCACTTGGACCATTGTCCCTTGACCTAGAATTGTTTCGATATGTGAAACTTCTAGGCTTTTCCTCCCCTTCGTTTTCCTGTTATGTATTCTAACCGTGAACAATGTTGCATTTATATGTTAATAAATGGAAATATTTTATACTGAATAGTCTCTCTATTGTTCAATTTTATTTGAATTGAATGTTTTGTGTTATATTTTAGTTGTATTGATTAATGCCAAAGAATGCGTTTTGTTGGATCTGATTGAGACTAGTTTTTATCAATGACCGCGTATGTTACATGTAAGCATTTGGAAATATAGATTTGTTGGGTCTAGATTAATGTTTGTGTGTTGACTATCTATCAATTATTTATGTTACTAATAATATTTCCCGACAGTTTAAATGTTGCTTGGATTGTATTGGAATGACACAAAATAAGATTTAGGCGTTTGATAGGATTCCAAACCTATTGATGTTTCATCAATAGGTTCTTTCGACAGGTCGACGTGGTTTTACATACGGAATTTCTATTTGCTATTTTCGAATTCATATAAACGGAAATTCACGTACCTTTAGCATATATATCTAATATCTAGTCATTAAATATTGTGTCAACAATTGTGCATTCCAGAATATACTGATTTACTGCTGTACGCATCTTAGATAATTAGAAATGCATCTATGTTGTAGGTTCAAGTATCATTGGATTCTTGCCTTACAATGTGTTGGATGGTTTCATTTATATTCTTTCGTATTGATTGCCGTGCATTCCTCAACGTATTCGAATTTTTGTCGGAGTCCACTTCCTTACTCATGGCTGTACCGATCCTTACTCTGATGTATTGCCATATCGAAGTTTACTTGAGTTGCCTCAAACCTAGCAATGAAACTAGGCCCTGACCATTGCTGTCTCGCTGGCCCATCGCTTGTCACGTGGCTGGTTTCAATAAGTGCAATTTTGTATGAAGCCTTAGTACCCCCGGCCGCCCACGCCGGGGGTAAGTTCAAAGTAATTATTTATATTAATACGTTTCATGTTTGTGCTTTCTTTGAGCAGTTTCTCTTTCGAATTAAATTTTGAGCAATGAACCTTTGTACTTTTTTATTCGTATGAGCCTCCTCGCGTCCACCAAGCTTTGCGCAGAGGCAGTTCGCACACTGTTCTTCGCGTCAACGCTACAAAGTTTTTCAAGTTTCCAGGGTATAGAAGCTTAGTTTTTGTTGCTGTATCAAAATAAGAGCCGGCCACCACTCTAAGCCGAACATCGCTCCGAGACCGAATATCGTCTCGTATAGGTTAAAGTTTTCAACTTGGAGAGATCGAACACATCTCTTTAGAACGAAATCGGTACCGCACCTCGGAGGGATACTCCCTGGGGGTATCCCAGGCTCACCCGCCTTCCCGCGGCGTCCCCGTTAACCACCAAATTTTATTTGTCCTATTGTGTAAATATATTTTGATTTTAAAAGATTCCTCCACCGCCCTTCCCTTTCAGTTTGACGCTACACACACAACCCCCTTCCCCCCCGCCTCTGGTGCACAAAGAGGTGAGCACCCCACTGACACCGGGGTTTGTAAATTTAGAATCGAAACCAATTGAAATTAAAAATCAACAACAAAAGTTGTTTAAGAATAAATATTATAAAAACAAAAATCTTCACAAAAAAGGTGAAAAAAATACAATTAGATTGAAGATTAATTTTGGTAAGAGTAAATTTAAGGATTAAGTTAGTGTATATACAATAAAAATAAATGTAAAGAAGGCCCCACCTTCAGTACCCAGAACCCCGGATAGAAGCCGGGTATCAAATAATGGGCAAGACCATATCAAATAATGGGCAAGACCATACCCTCACGAAGAGAGGCTGACGGCCCCTCCAGCGCGTCGCATTCGAACCTGTCTGCGAAAAAGAACGACGAACCTCTCATAAGTTCCTCATTGACAAGAGACCTGACGCAGGTCGTAGTCGATGACACAAATGAACGCTTCTCGAAGCTGGACGCGAATATAATCAGAATGCAGATTGTCCTAGGCAAGATAAGCAAAATGATGGGCCTTCCCGAGCTGGAGACTGAGGACTGCCCGGCGCCCTCCAGTGAAGTCGGTGAATGCCTCACTAAACTCGAGAACATTTTTGCAACTATGAATACCCGACTGAATGAGCTGATGAAGAGGATAGAGGACAGGGAACCCGTAACCTGTTCGTGTACTTCCGCCTCTGTACTCTCTGATAACATCGCCCTCCTCCAAGCCGAAATTCATAACGCCCGAACACCAAAAAACGTAAAGAGGAGACAATACACTCGATTTGATGACCACAACCTATTCAACAACGGCCCTAAATTCCCCAAACACGTGAAAATGACATTCGATGTCAATGACAGACCAGATATTTGCCCATATAAACTACGAGAAGAACGGCTCCATGACTGGCCGTCCGATTCTCAACATCACCGCCAGCGGTGACGATAGCTTCACCATTAAAGTAGACATAACTTCAAAGTGACCCTATACTCTCTAAAAACAGAATATGCGAAACGCCTTGCAAAATCATACCACACTCAACTTTTTCCATGAGTTCAGGCCTGATTTACATCGAGGGCCCCCCTAAAGCTACTGGTTCACGGGTCGCACGGGGTCATGATCCAACCGGGGTGGTTAACACCCTATTTTCCTTTCGGACCCTTTTACTCTTCACTATCTCTCCTTCTCTATTCTTTCCTGGTTATGCTTTCATCTTGTTTACTCCTTTTACCTCGTTGGTTTTGTTGGAACAGCATTAACTTATCTCTCTACTTCTCTTGACAACTTTCTCCCATAGTTTGTTTTCCTCTCTCTTGCTTTGTATATTTCTTTTATTAATAACTTTCTGTTTGTTATCCTTTTATTTTTCCTCTTGCTTTAGATATTAGTTTTATTCATTACACTCTGTTTATCTTTTTTTTGCTTTGTACATCTCTTTTATTACTTACTTTTTTTATGCATGTTTTCTTGAATATATACTTTTCACTGTCAAGGTGGCCAAAGTAGCAAAGTTGACGACGGATAACGCTGTAAAGGTTTTGACTGATCAGGCCTCTGCGATGTGGTGGATCGGGGGGTGGGACAACCTTCAGCGAACCCGTTACTAGGGTAGAGCTGTTGGAAGGACTTGCTTAACCGTCGGAATACTGTGTAGCAGGGGAAATTAACCTCACATAGCTCACAAGTGGTGCTCGTTGAAAGAGCCAGTAAACACTGGTTATATCCGCTCCGAGGTGGGCGTGGGCATGTTGAGGGGTTCCTCGGAACTCTATTGGATTCTTTAATAGCAATTCAGCAAATGTTGACGACCTAGACTTCTCCATTGGACAACTCTTCTGAACGACCTGCTGATTGCGCCAACTGACCATCCGCGAATGCTTCTATTACAGACTCGTAAAGGAGATACTCGCTGTTCAAGCTAGAGAACGCCTTTCCTACCCCGAAGCCAAGAGACAAGTAACCGCCAAATTTATTCGCCCGCTTGCTAGCTTTGCTGCAGTGACAGCGGAAACACCTGTAACCAGGGTCCCTTCTAACCTACAATACGATGCCCTTCATCCTCCTCGAAATCGAGGAAGCCTACGACGACAATCATTTGCACTGTCCGGAAATTCCGTTGGAGATACCTTCCCTCACTCTCACCTCGCCTCGTCCATCACTTGCTGATCGACGTGCAATGGGAGTCCCAGACCTGAATCTGGACGACGACCTGCCTTTATTGGAGGCAGCACCACATGAAAAAACGCTGCCACCTCAACGCGCTCCTCACCAGCTACACAAGACGAAAACCCGGGATCTGTCACCAACGTTTAAACCCGCTTTGCTCCAAGCCCAATCAAGATTACCCTTGGTAACCGCACAGGCAAGCCAGATTACTGCTCAACTCAGATGTCATTCTGGTGCCTTTATTAGGGCACCAAATGCCCCTTCGCCTCTGCCTCGCTTAGCCGCTCCAGATTATAATCCTAAGGGAAATGCGCCGAGCATAGTATTGAGTGATACCCACCCTACCCCATCATCGCCTCAGGTTGGAGAAACTCGCTTGCCGCTTACCAGCGCTAAGCGCTCCGACCTGGTCGAAGATGATTCAAGCGGAAGTGATCCTTCGTTTACTCCTAGCCAAAAGAGAAGCTCCAGCGATACTTGTCGAGTGCGGCCGACAGGCCGTGAGTGACATAGTCTACAAAAGTGATAGATAATTAAACCTTATCAACTCAAGCCTAGACCTTGAATTTTTCTAACCTAAACCACAAAGTCTGATACCCTCGTTCTTCAATGGAACATTAGAGGATACCGTGTTAACTATGCTGAACAATTGAAATTAACCCAAACCTATAATCCAATGGTAGTTTGTCTCCAGGGAACTCTCCTAGGGCCGTACGAACCATCTTTTCTTAGTGGTTATAAAGCCCACTTCACCTCGCCCACTGCCGATGCTCGACCGGGCACTGGCCTGGCTACAATAGTAAATCAAGCAATCACATGCACTTCAATCTCTCTACAAACAACTCTGCAAGCTCAGGCCCAAAGAGTGGGCCCCACACGCCCCGTTACTATTTGTAACCTATATATTTCCCCAAATGAACTAATTTTATGCGCACTTCTTACTAACCTGGTTGGTCAACTTCCTGCGCCCTGCCTTCTTGTAGGTTACCTTAATGCTAAATACCCCTTCTGGGGGGGAAAACACAGCTGATGGACTTGGAGGGCACGTCGAAGCATTCTTTCTGTCGCCTGATATTGCGCTCCTTAATACTGGAGAATCGACGCACTTTCATACCCAGACAGCCTCGTTATCGGTTATTGACTTATCCTTCTGCTCCCCAGACCTCTCCCCAGACCTTGCCTGGCAAGTGCTGAAAGAGCCCTACTGGAGTGACCACTTCCCCATCACCATCACTACTTTCCATCCTGAAGATACTTCTACCGTTTGCCGATACATAATGCGTAAAGCCAACTGGCAATCGTTCACCGCTTATACAACAACACCACTCCCAACTCAGGATATATCCTGTGACGAGATGGTTGAAAACTTTAATAGTACCCTCCTTCACGCTGCAGAACGCAACATCCCTATAACCAAGGGAACACCACGTAAAATTAGGACACCCTGGTGGGGTGATCTGTGTGAAATAGCAAAACGGCAAAGGAAGCGTGTATTCAGTCGATACCGGCGCACCAAAGCAGAAGCAGATAAAATTACGTTTAGGTGAGAAACTGCAAAAACACGAAATACGTACTTCCTATCTAAGAAAGAATTGTGGCAAAACTTCCTACCGTCCATTAATGTGAACACGTTCATATCTAAAGTGTGGTCCCACGTACAAAAATGACTGTAAAGTACTGTTCTCACTCCCCCCCCCCAACCCTAGGGATGATGGGATTCAGCTCGGATTCTGGGTACAGCCCGGCCTTCCGTATCACAAAGCGTACTGCAGAACAAAACGATCTGGACTTCTCCATAAACTCCCTTGTACCTTACAATGAACCTATCACGGTATACGAAATTCTTGATACAATTCGCACCTTCAACCCTTCTGTTCCTGGTGAAGATCAAATCTCCTACGAGATGCTCCGGGACCTACAGTCCTCTGCACTCTCCTACATGTGTCTTATTTACAATTCAGTCTGGTCTACCCACTCCTATCACGATCGGTGGAGGGAGACAGTGGTTCTGTCTTTCCCAAAACCTGGTAAGCCTGCCGGTGAATTGACCAGCTACCGCCCTATAGCTCTCACTTCGTGTGTAGCGAAGGTTCTGGAGAAGATTGTGAAAGCCTGACTGACTCGGCATCTAGAAGCGAACTCACTCCTCTCCCCATTACAATTCGGATTTCGAAAGATGCTATCAGCGCAGGACGCATTATTACGCGTTGTGACTGATATCCCAGGGGCCTTAGACCGCAAGCAATACACTGTTTGCGTTTTCTTTGACCTCGAGAAGGCATATGATACAACCTGGCGTTATGGCATCCTCCGAGAAATTCACCGGATGGGACTCCGGGGTCACTTGGCATTTTTCATCCGGAACTCCATCCGGCGGAGAGTTTTCCGGGCCAAAACCGGCAATCACCTTTCGGACATACATACCCAAGATGAGGGGGTCCCCCAAGGTAGCGTCCTTTCGTGTACTCTATTCGCGATTGCCATTAATGTGATCACGAGGGTGATCCCTCCCTTCGTGAATGGGTCACTGTACGTTGACGACTTAATGATATACGCATCGGCGCCAGTTGTGTCCCTACTCCAACGTAAACTACTGAGTGCAATTGCCCAGATGGTTGCCTGGACAGAATCTCGAAGCTTTAAAATATCTAAAGGCAGAACATGTGCACTTCAAATCCATCGGTCTTGCGCACACACACGGGACCAGGCCTCAGACTTTATGGAGAAATGATCCCTTTCCTACCTACAGTCCGCTTTCTAAGACTAATATTCTACCAGAAGCTAACCTGGAAGTACCACGTGCAGCAGCTTTAGATAGACTGCTTACAGCGATTTGTCATGCTTCGGATCGCATCACACTTCACCTGGGGTGCAGATAGAATAACATCATTACGCCTTTACTGCGCTATCATCCGGTCCAAACTGGACTATGGGAGCGTGGTTTATGGCTCTGCAAAAGCAAATATTCTCAAGATGCTGGAACAAGTTCACAATGCCGCCCTTCGCGCTTGTTCCGGAGCTTCCGCTACTCCCCTATTATCAGCCTTCTTTGTGAAACTCGTGCCCTGCGACGAACACAAATTGACCTCCAATTTTATTGCCATGTTCTTGCTCGCCCTACCTCCCCTACGTGTACCTCCGACATAATCCATCCCAATCTTGCTCCTTCCTCGAGCTTCTCAAAACGCATCGAGCTCCTCACTACTGAGCTTGGACTACCACACATCATGGTGGACTACCACACATCATGGTGGACCCTCTCCCGCGAGATGCTTTTCCCATCTGGCGTTTGCCCGAAAATATGCTCTGCCTCCACTATTTTAGTGTCCGAAAGGCAGATGTTGCACCCCAAATCCTGCGAGCTATTTTTATAGCACATGCAGAGACTCAACACTCTGATAGCTTGCAAATCTTTACTGATGGATCGAAAGACGACGATGCGCGTCGTCACTAGGAAACTCCCGCCATCAGCGTCAGTTTTTACTGCTGAACTCACGCCCATTGCCGATGCCCTCTTGGCGGCTGATACTCTTCCAGATGCCAATATCTCCATCTGTAGTGATTCGCTCAGTGCGCTGCAAACCCTGGAGATCTTCAACAATTGCCACCCTGTTGTTTCAGCAATCTTGCGCTGGCTTGTGAGATTGTCCTCCAGAAACAAGAACGTTCCGAGCCTCTGTGGGGTGGTGGTCAATGAGCGGGCGGACGAAGCGGCTCGAAGAGCTGCAGCGGCGCCTGACTCAGCAGAACAGCGTACACTCCCATATAAAGACTTTCACTCAGCGATCAAAAGAGCTGTGCGAAATATATGGAACATGGAATGGTCTGATGTTCCTATGAGAAATAAATTGCGTACTATTAAAGACACACCCATACCCTGGGTGTCATCAAGCAACCGATCTCGACGGACTGAGGTAACTTTGTGCCGATTGAGATTTGGACATAGCAGACTAACGCACAGACGTCGCCACCTCCTTACTGCATGGACTGTCTAGTCCCTCTTACAATAGCCCATGTCTTGGCAGAGTGCTCCACATGGACGGAATGTCGACGCACATACTCCCCCGGGAGTCTGTTCCTAGACCTTTCTAATAAACTCCGCCTAATGCTTACTGAGTTCTCTCAGAGACAATTCAGTGCGGAACCGCTTCTCAGCTACCTTCAAGAAACCAGCCTCCTAGCTGAAATCTGATCTGTTGTGAATTGATCATACTTAATCTTACTTTCCGATAAACTCCTCCATCCCGGAGGGCCACCGTTTTCTTTGTTCGCTTTGAGTAGGACACATTCGTGACCTCTCCCTATATCCCTATAAACAGTAGTGACCTAAGCATGCCGTGAGTCGAAACAATTCCGGAGACTGAAGATGATTTGTCGATGACTTGATGCAGCGCTGGCTGCTGGTTTGACGTTCGGTGCCAGAGGGACATTGACTCCAGTGCACTAGAAAGCCTTAATTAACACTCTGATCTAATCTTACATCGAGGGTCTCCCGAATGATGAAGCCGACGAGTTCATCACCGGAGTCGTCCAATACGAGGAATGTATAGTTGAAGCGAAAATCGCACCAAAAATCAAACTGAAAAGAAACACCACTATAGTCCGCGGATTATTGGCGCAGAGGGCAAGGGTTGCGTCGAGACCTGTCGAAGCGCGTCGAGATCAGTCGATACATGTTGAGGCGAGTCAAGTTGGTCGCGACGAGCCGAAACTGGCCGAAATTATTCGAGATAAGCCGAGATGAGCTGAAACGAGGGGTCTCGGGGGACCCGGGGAGCTCGGGAAGACCCGGGGGACTTGGGTTACCCTCCGGGATTCGTCGGGCTCTATTGGGACCCAAGGTACCTCTGCCCTCCATCACCCTATCCCCTTGAACAATGAGTGCAAAATCAATAATCCGAGCAGTTTTTCTGCCCGTGACGAACCTGCCCCTACTTTCTTCACGATCCACAATTTTGTCATGTATAATGTATAATGCTGGTGAATTTGTGCGGGAGTTTCTGTTTGTTATTTTATGAATAGATGTTTTTTCTTCAGTCTGTGCTCGCTTACGCGTGCACGGACCGTATTTCGTTTCTGGGGTTGATCTGGAGTTCGTAGCTATAAGTCCTGTGACGCGTTGTGGTTGGAGTTGATCTAATCCGTGAAACCATTGACCTTGTACCAATTGCGACGATACTATCTGTGCGCCCTGGCGCGCGTGCATAATACTCCTGGAGTTCTGAGTGGTTGAAGGCGGGGACTCGTTTCTTCTGAGTTTTTATCTTACCTGAATGACTAAATTGTACCTCAACTCAACTAGACCGCGTAGCTGTAAACATTGTGTTGCGTTGCTGTCGGAGCTGACTTTGTCCGTGTAGCCGTAAACCTTGTACCAGTCCCAACGATGATACCAGTGCGCACTAGCGTGCGCACATAATACTCTTGAAGTTCTAAATGATTGGAGGCGAGGATTCGTTCCGTCTGAATCTTACCTGAATAAATGAAGTGTACTGTGGTCGACCTGGACCGCGTGGTGGTCTAGGTTGTGTTGCGTTGCTGTCGGAGCTGACTTTGTCCGTGTAGCCGTAAACCTAGCACTAGTCTCGACGATGCTACTTGTACAAGCGTGCGTACATATTACTCTTGAAGTTCGAAATGATTGGAAGCGGAGGTCTGTTTCGTCTAAGCGTTTTTCTTATGCGCATCAGCGTGCGTCTGACATTGCTAAAATTTTCAATTTTTTTCTAAGTTGAAAAGCGTTTTTTTTTCTCGCACACTGAGGCGTGCGAGCCTACTGGAATCCATGATCATCGAGCCCTACGGGAGGCCTATTATGACTCGCGTTGAGGCTCTGGTGGAACTGAGGATCAAATCAAATCTGAGGATCAAATCAACTATAATATGGTGTAAACAGCGATACAATCGAAACATTTAAGAAAGGGCTCAACAAATTCTACCAGAACCGCCACTAATTCGACTTCGAATGTCACACGTTTTAGAAGCAATGACCGGCATTATTGCCGGAATTTTAGTTATAATATGGTGTCTGGCATTGACGCTAGTACGGTGAAAAGTGTGAGGTATTGGTATTTAGCACGATTCAATTGGCAATCTTTTGTTTTAATTATTCCTACATTTTTCTTCTGGCAGTATTACCGATGTGTTCAGATGCATTACCTTTTATTATGATCTAATCTTTACCATGCCAGGATCGCTGTTGACTGTACCGCGCATCGATGCTTGTGCCATCGAGCGTCTACAGAGTTTTTCTGCGTCATTGGAGAACACAAAAATTAAGTGTTCCGTTGCATGACCGGTCCGCGCCCGGAGCGGAAAATCCCCGGCCCCGTGGGTGACCTCTACCGGCAGAAGGCACGGGGCTCCAGTTGCGAGGTCTCGGCACTGCATGTCAGTGCATCCTGGACCGCCGGCTCGACGGGGCGAATAGGAGTGCACAAAATGTACGATCTTTTTAGATGTTGGCTTGTAACAAAAAGCTGACTAAATAACTTTGAGAGCTTTTCTGTCCCGGTTTCTTTTATCCGCGGCAAAGCTGTGAACAATAGTCACTACGATACCCACGTCAAGATAATGCGAGCTTGGGTAGGTGTATTTAGAACAACGCCACAGAGCCTGAAGCTTCTGCTGTTGGGGGTAACAAATTGCTTCATAGTCTAGATGCAGCACATACCAACGTGAGGCAGAGCGCGAACCAGCTGCTCGTAAGGGTACAGAAGCTGCTGCTCTCCGAAATGATGGCGCATCTCGAACGCACCTGTACCCTCAGTACAGGTACGTCCCACGTTCTTTTGTATCCCGTAGTCGTGATACAAAAGAACGAGTCAAACTCGTTTTGTATCACGGCTACGAAATTATTTTTTAACCCCAGAGGAAGCTTGTCTAGGCTGTGTGATGTCATCTCGAACCCTTCTGTGTCAACAATCCAGTGTGTGGACTGACCACGTCGTGTGACGAACGAACTTGTTGAGCGGCGGCCGCACTGGTCATGCGCCCGGTGAAGTATTCTTCGTACAAACGTGGTGTGTACGAATAAACAAGAAGATAGGGGATAGTTCATACTTGACTATGATTTGACTTTATCACATTTATAATGCGCGAAGTGACATTCAATGAATCATGAAGTCCCTGCGCCTGTGGCGGTAATTACTGGAAATAATAATGGTTCACCGGTTTTTGTAAACAGACAAAAGCTGTGTCCTGTTTTTTCAACGTTGTTATACCTCTACAGCGGCTAAGGTGTGTAAGCGATACGTGGACTTGTTGGAGCGCCATCGATATTGAATACAAACATACCATGCTCTGTGCTGGCGGGCGTACACAGACAATGTTGTGTGCCTAAATGATACGTTGGTGAGTGCTAAGCAGATACTCCTTAGCACATTCTATGGTTACACTCGAATACTTTTTAAATGAGGTAGTTCATAATGTATCGCACGAACAATAATTGCACATAATTAAATTTTGCGTGGTAAGATTGCCACGACGCATGTAAACTCTTCATAATGTTGTGTATGAATAGACAATACACATCAATTATAAGTATTGACCGGCACATATAATTTTTTATACCTTGCGTAAATAAATATTGTATATATATA
>SDVV010025093.1:0-12478 GCA_016164225.1 Gammarus roeselii
GCACCTCAACCAGCCTCGGCGCGACCCTCGCCCCTTGCGCCAGCAATCCGCGGACTGTAATGGTTAATTGTTCAACTCGAGCATCTCACATAAACGTTCTTCTTGGAATGGGTTTTCCAGCGCTGCGAGGGGGGAACAGAGGTTCCAGGATTCAGAGGGGCCTCTATAGGGTCCCCCAGTTTCTCAAAAGGCTCCCAAAGGGTCTCAAGGGTGTCCCTAAGGGCCCCAGAAAGATCCAAGTGGACCACCCCAAATCCACCTGGTCTCCCAAGTCCCCCGGGTTCCCGAAACCCCGGGTCCCCGAGTCCCGCGGATCCCACGAGGACCTCCTCTCCCTGGGTCACCTTGTCTCAACCAACCTCGATGCATATAACAAAAATAACCAATGCAAAATTTATCACCGTGAAAAAAGGACAGATGAATATAATAGAGCCCAAGCAAGAAGAAATAATAAAATACTAAAATAAAGTGTTAATGATCTATAAAATGAATAATCATCCATCCACCCCAAATTTCCACTGGAATTCAACGTGGGCATAACAGGCTGCCCTGTAGGGCTCGACTATCATGGATTGCAATAGGCTCGCATGCCTCGGCGTGACGAGAAAAACAACGTTGTCAAAGTTATAACATTTTGAAATTTTCAGTCGTGTCAGACGAACTCTGGTGCGCACAAGAAAAAAGTCTAGACGGAACGGATCTCCGCTTTCAATCATTTAGAACTTCAAGAGTAATATGTATGCACGCCAGTGCGTACAAGTAGCATCATCGAGATTGGTACAAGGTTTATGGCTACACGGACAAAGTAAGCTCCGACAGCAACGCAACACAATGTTTACAGCTACGCGGTTTAGTTCAGTTATAGTAAAATTCCTTTATTCAGGTAAGATAAAGACTCAGACGAAACGAATCCCGGCCTCCAACCCCTCAGAACCTCAAGAGTAATATGTACGCACGCCAGTGCGCACAGATAGTATCGTCGAAAATGGTACAAGGTCCACGACTTCACTGATCAGATCAACTCCAACCGCAACGCACAACAAGGTTTATAGTTACGCGGTAAAGGTCTACAAGAAAAATTACATATGGTCCGCGTACGCGCGAGCGAGCACGGACTGAAAAAACACGTATTCACAAAATCACAAACAGGAACTCTCGAACGAATACGTTAACATCATTTTAGATGACAAAATTGTGAATCGTGAAGAGGAAAGCAAAGGCTTTTTCATCATGGGCTGAAAAACTGCTCAGATAATTGACATCACATTTATTGTTTAGTGGGTTCGGGTGGGAGGCAGAGGTCCCTCAGGTCCCATAAGAACCCGATGAGCTCCGAAGGGTAACCCAAGTCCCCACGTCTTATCTCATCTTGGCTTGTCTCAGCTTATCTCGACTTGTCTCGACTGATTTCGACGCACCTCGACCAGCCTTGACGCGGCTATCTATCTGCGCCGGTAATCCTGTGGACTGTTAATAACTTATTTTTATACCCAAGCATTTCAGGGGGGGAGTGGTGTGGGGGGGGCTGAGGTCCCTCTGACCCCAAACGAGCCCGGTGGGTCCCGGAGGGTAACCCAAGTCCTCCGAGCTCCCCGGGTCCCTCGAGTCCCCACGTCTCAGCTCATCTCGGCTTGTCTCAGCTCATCTCGGCTTGTCTCAGCTCATCTCGGCTTGTCTCGACTCATTTCGGCCAGTCTCGACGCGACTCTCCCCCTCTGTACCAGTAAGCCGTGGATTGCAATAGCTAATTGTTCTACTCAAGCATTATACATACTTACATTTTCCCATGTATAGGTTTTACAGCGTGGGGAGGGGTACGCAAGGGTCCCAAAGGGTCTCCAAGATAACCTAAAGGGCCTTAGAAGGGTCTAAGGGGGGCCCGCAAATCCTCCTGGTTTTCGAAGTACCCTGGGTCTCCCAACTCTCGCGGGTACCCCGAGAACCCCCCATTCCCCGGGTCACTTAGTCTCAACAAGCCTCGATACATAATAACCAATGCAAAATTCATCACCGTGAAAAAATATACAGATACAGGCACTAGGCCGCATCCCCCAGAAAGGGGGGTGGCCGACGGCAAGGCGCACCTCACACCCTCATACGCTCACACTCACACAACTTAGCCCTTTTGTGCTAAAGGGTCCGGCCGGTAACCCCGCAACACACTCTGGGTCACGAGTGCGGAACGAGGATCCGTTGTCAGCAGTAGGGTCCGACAGTTTTCACTGGTTTAACCCCGTCGCGTCAAAATGACCGCCCCCCCTTTCCACCCACGACCATCCCAACAACGGGATGCCAAGGGCGGGAAAGCACATCAGAGCAGCGAAAACTCATGCCTGTTCATTGCACGCTCTCTCGCTACTTCCACATTCATGTCTCTCCTTCCTAACGCCTGCTTCACACCCTCCATCCACCCAAACTTTGGTCTACCTCTTGGGCCTGAGGCCACTCGCATCCGCATTCATAACCCTTTTAACCAATCTCCCTTCATCCACCCTCTCCATGTGCCCGAACCATCTCAGAACACGCGAATCCACTCTGTTCTTCAACATCTTCCCACCATCCCTGTTCTGATTTGAACCACGTCGTTGGTGATCTGGTCTCTCATCCAACCACCCCAAGAAAAAAGGGCACATATAAATATTAGAGCCCACGAAATAAGAAATACTAAAATAAAGTGTTGATGATCTGTAAAATGAATAATCATCCATCTACCCCAAGTCAAAGGCGAGAATTCGTATCAGGGCCGTGTCAAAACTAATCAATCTACAATCATTGCACGCACTCTCGCTACCTGCACTGTGATATCTCTCCTCTATAAAACCTGCTTAACGCTATCCATCCAGTCAAACTTTGCTCTTCCCCTCCGCTTCTACCGTTCTTCCACCATCCCTCCTCGCCACCAGTCCGAACCTCTTTAGAACACTTGAATCTACTCTATCCTCAAACTTACTCAGCATTGCAGTTGAAATTTGAACGTCATTTTTGATCATATCCCTCAGCATTACACCGGTCATGCCTTTCAAACATTTCATCTTGAAAACATTCAACCTCTTATTTTTCCGTCCTAGCCCCTCAAGGTCTCCGCCCTTCAATGCGCATGAGAGACATACCCATTTATTCAACCATCTTATTGCTTCCACTTCATGATTTCAAAAGCTCATTTCACACATTAGTGCGCCCAACCCAGCTTCTCTCGATTTCAACTGCACAGTCTCCTCACCATGAGACAAGGTTTTTAAACCACTGAGCTTTCCAAAATATTTTTTCATTTAGGCGGACAGCGATTCGGCTCGTATCGTCATTCCTGGTACATTTTCCATCAACTTAGTTTTACCAACCTAAACTCTCAGCTAGCCAGTCCCACACACTCGACCAAACTCCGACACTTGCCAACACATCTTCTCCGAACCTAACACCAGTACCATGTCATCCGCCAGCAGCAACTGACTCGATTGCCCAATTCACCCATGTGTTCTTAACACCTCTAAATCTCGACCCGATACACTTGCGCTCACCGCCCTGTCCACTCCATCTATGTAGAGACTGATCAGCCAGAGAAACAGCGCAACCTAGCCTCACTCTAACTTTCACTGAGAAGCATGACACTGATGTATCACGAAAGCATGTTGTTTGAATCTACGTCGATAAATCCCAGAAGTATGTGATAGTCAACACCACTCCCGAAAGTAGCTTCTATCCATTTAACGGACTTTTACGTCTTCCGTTTGGTCATTTACAGTCATCCATCATATAGCACTCGATTTTTTTTATTGTCCGCTTTGCCTTCGTTCCCTAACTGAGTGAATTTTTCTTTAGTGTTTCAGTATCGGTATTTTTTACCTCTGAATTGTCTTAATTACAACTTGACAGTGCGCCAGCTTTTATCTTGCGTAAATTAAACTACAATCCCATCAAGTTCATTTGATTTGAGCCTCATTTCCACCAAAGCTTCAACGTGAGTCATAATAGGCTCCCCCGTAGGGCGCGACCGTCGTTGGTTCAGTTAAGTTCGCACGGCCTCGAGCGCGAAAATATTAGTCATGTCAAGATGAAGTCATTAGACATTTCAACTGAGGCATATTCGCGTATTAGCGCGTACGAGAGTAAAGAGTTAATGCGTATCTTCGTAAAATCTGTTGTTATTTATGTGCATAATAGGGTGGAGAGACCACCTCACTTGCACAGGTGTTAGGGGTTTAGACAGCTTCGTATAGTCCGGTGAGTTTTCCGAAAGCTATAAGCGTTTTACGGTAGGCTGGGTCCGTGAGCAGGCTTTGTAGGTTGCACGGGGGATTTAAGGACGCTCGTCTGACTGACGCGAGTGCGTTGCAATCCATCAGTAAGTGTTTTACGCTGATAGCCACTTGGTGGCAACAGGGGCAAGGTGGCGCGTTTGGTCCTATGTCGACATCCATCAGGTGGTTGTGAGTTATCCACGTGTGTCCCGTGCACAAGCGGTTGATGAACACTTGGTCTTTTCTGTTGGTTAACTTAGTTTCCCATTCTCCGACTGAGGGTTTGACTGGAAGCATTTTTCGTCCATTCTGTTGCCACATTTCATCCCATCGGGATGTTATATGGGAGTTGATGATAGGGAACCAGTCTCGGTTATGTAATGCAAACATTGTTCTTGGTGAGTAGATGCCAGTTTAGCAAGAGAGTCCGCAAGTTCATTTCCTCTTATTCCCGCGTGCCCGGGGATTCAGCAGAATTCCACTGCCTGACCCGTCTCGGTCATCACAAAGAGATCGTGCTGCATTTTACGTAGAACTGGATGTTCGTAGTGCAGTGTTTCAAGCTGGGTGAGGACACTCAGACTGTCTGAGAATACGACGTATTTGGGGAAGCGATGTGTTTCTGCAATAGAGATCGCTAGTTCGAGTGCGCGAAGATCCGCAGAAAACACGGAGGCCTCTTGTGGGAGGGTGGCCGAGAGTGGGGTGTCCCGCAAACAGCGGCGGCTCCCACTCCGTCTGCGGTTTTGGAGCCGTCAGTGTATATGTAGCGGTGCTCTAAATATTCTTCCTCGAGTAATCTTAGGAATCCCTGCCGGTACGCGTTGGTTAGAGAAGTTGCTTTAGGGTACATTTGCAGGTCTAGGTTGACCGGTGGTGGGTTGATCATCCATGTTGGTGTGTTAATTTGAAGGATTCGGTAGGAAAATGAAGTCTTAATAGCTTTACGCTTGATGTTGAGCGAGGTCAGCAGGTTGTCCACACGTAGGGAAAACGGTGGGCATACATTTTTTTTAGGCCGCAAAAAGGCGTTCATCGGATATGTTGGTGATGTGGCTGATTGCTAGATCATTCTAGGAGAGGTTAATTGTGACATTGAAATCGATTCTGACTGTTGATGAATGTTTTCATACTTGCAAGGAGTGCTAGTTACACTCGTGTGTAGATATGTGCCTATTCGTTTGGTTAGACCTACCCAAACGTGGTTGGCATTTGCACAAGCCTGGTTATTGAAGACAAAACCTGGAGCTTGACGAGTTCCAAGTGAGTGAGAGGAGTGCACAGACGGAATCACATGCTCACTGTTGCCACGCTTACGAGTGAAATCATATGAGGAGTAGTAGTAGTAGTTTGATTTTGTTTTCCACCGAAGTCCCAACGCGAAGTTAATGCAGACTCCCCCTAGGGCAATTGAAGAGTGGCAGAGTAGGTGCAGCGTAGATTCAGAGTAGGTTTACTGTAATTACAGAGTAGATTTACCGTAGTTACTGAGTAGATTAACCGCAGTTACTGAGTAGGTTTACCGTAGTTACAGAGTAGGTTTACCGTAGTTACAGAGTAGGCTTACCGTAATTACAGAGTAGGTTTACCGTAATTACTGAGTAGGTTTACCGTAGTTTCTTACTAGTAGGTTTACCGTAGTTACAGAGTAGATTTACCGTAGATACAAAGCAGATTCAACGTAGATAGAGTAGGTTCAACGTAGATACCTAATAGGTTCAACGTAGATACCGAATAGGTAGTAGTAGATACCGAATAGGTTTCAAGTAGATACTGAGGTTTAACGTAGATTTCGAGTAGGTTTAACATAGATTCAGAGTAGGTTTAATGTAGATTCAACGTAGATTCAGAGTAGGTTTAACGTAGGTACAGAGTAGGTTTAACATAAATTTTGGAGGAAGGAATGAAGGTTCCAAGATTCAGAGGGGCCTCAAGTGGGTCCTACAGTTTCACAAAGGGTTTCAAGGGTGTTCCAAAGGGCACCGAAATGGTCCAAGTGGGTCTCCCCCAATCCTCCTAGTCTTCCAAGTCCCCCGGGTTCCCGAATACCCGAGTCCCACGAGTACCCTCCTTCCCTGGGTCACCTTTTCTCAACCAACATCGATATATATATAATAATACTAAATGTAAAATTTCACTATGAAAAAAGGCAGAGAAAAATAAGAGCCCGCGGAATGAGATATACTAAAATAAAGTGTTAATGATCTATAAAATTAATAATCATCCATCCACCCCAATTGAATCATCTGAATGTTAGATGCCGTAACAATGCCACCTGGAGTCGCCCTCAATGGGAGCAGTCATTTGTAGACAAATCCCAAATCATTTCACACAAATATACGAATGAAAAAGGCAGGTCCTCTCCTTTGGGTCCCTTGCAGATGATCAATAGCGATATGGTTACTAATACCAATTTGCTGAGGGGGGTGTTCATTTGCCTTATGTTTTTCAGCAGCGTATGTTCGTCTGCATCCCATATCTTCTGTTCCCCCAGGTATGTGATAGTGTGATGGAGGACATTTTAGTCAGACCCTCTGATGCGCAGTTAGTGCTCTCTGATTAGATTAGAGTGACGAGGCTTTCTAGCGCGCTGGAGTCATAGTCCTTCTGGCGCCGAATGTCAAACCAGCAAACAGTGCTGCATCAAGTTAGTTTTGTTTTGCTTTTTTTTCAATGTTCGAATTAGGTTTACTACTGCGCAAAGTCAAAGTCCTTCACGCGGCGAACGTCTATGGTATGTACGGGTGCCACAGGAGGTGCACGAACTCCTAAGGTGCTGAGGCCATATGGTCCCAGCACTCCCCGAATGGTAGTGGGGAGGAAAAACACACTACCTACCCTGCTTCAGAGCCCCAAGGATCCGCAATAGTCCTCCAGGTGCGGGCTACGCGCTCCAACACTTGCTGAGGAGGAATATGAAGAAGACAGAAAACGGGGATCCCATGCATGAGATAAACACTAGGTGTAGGGAATTTCACGCATGAGAACAGCAAGAATGGAAAGAAGAAGGAATAGTCGTAAAAAAATGTTGCATGAAAGAAAGAGCGCAACTTGGCTGTTTTTGCCACCCGAAAGGAGAATAGTTGGAACCGGTATGTGAATGTTTGAGTGTGTGTGTGTGTGTCTGTGTGTGCGTGCGTTTGTGTGCAGCGACTAATAGGAGAGTTGTTAAGAAGTAGTCTTCTGAGATAAGTTTAAGGAAATTTGAACTAAAAAATAAGATGCAAATGAGGTACATAGAAAGTCAAGCAAATCAGAATGGGGGAGAAAATGAGAGGTAGTAAAGGTTGAAAAAGAGGGGAGTCTGAAGGAAAATAAGGGTGTTCACCCCTCGGTTGGGCCGTGACTCCGTGCGGCCCGTGAACCTAACAGATGCCTGGGGGGGGGGATAGTGCTCTCTAAACTTGATAGTAACTTGACTGTGGGACCAAATGATCTGCATCCGTTACAATAAGAGCCTTGCTCTTCCGAGTTGACATATCCACTTTCCCTAATTTATAACATGTCAGTCACGAGCTTGTGAATGGAGAATGGTTGTGAACGGAGAGTTTTGACTCAGCCCAGATTGGCTTTCTCGCTCTTGGCGTCACGTTGAGAAACGGGATGGCAATGGGGAGGGGTTCGATCATTTTGACGCAGCAGGGGTAAACCAGCTTCAATGTCGAGCCTCGCTGCTGACACTAACTTCGGGCTGAACTACTAAATCGGAGTGTGTGTTGCGGGGTCTCCCGACCAGAGTGTTTGAGAGGAGTGCCTTGCCGTCGGCCACCCCCTCCCTTGGGGATTCAGCCTAGTGTCTGTATCATAACATCTTATAGCACTCAACCCACGCAAAAAATAACTACTTTCCATAACTTGAGGTCCATTGCTACAGTTTCATCAAAATAAATAGCAACAGGCATACTCTTTACTGGCTTGGGCCGAGGTCTCTGGTACCGCTAACAGCCTTTCAAGCGGCTGTCACCTAATCCACAGTTGTTAAGAGAGCCTTATATGCCCTACGACCGACTTCCGGCAAACTGGCAGCGCAGTTTCAAAGCTATGAAAAACGGCTATGTACACGCTAAGGAAAAGTCAGTTGGCTACAGTCACATCTGGAGTAACACAGGAAAGTGTTCCTGGGCCCCCTCTTCATAACCTACATAAATGACCGACTCCGGCATCGTTAACAAGATATCCAATTCATCTATGACACCAACTGTGTCATAAAGCGAACTGCGAGCAGGATCGCATAACTCATCATACTCAGTTAAATTCAACAAAGCATTTACTACCAGTTACGGTGGAAATGTCCTCCTCCCGCTCGCCTTGCTTTTAAAAAGTATCCTTAGCCACCTCGATCTGCCGCTTTTTGTCGCCTCTTACGACAAACAAGGATACGGTAGAAGTATTCTATAGTCCTTAATATTTGGCGAAAAAAAACTTCAACAAATCTAAACACCACATAGTTCTGTAACTTTATTGTGTAATTTTTTTGCTCAATTTCTAGCATCTAAATTCTCAGGTTGAACATGTTTTTTTTAGATATTGCTAACTGTGGTATCCATTCCCCCCCCCCCCCTCAACCCAAGAAAAAAGTTATTAGTGAGTTATTGAGTGGAAAACATCGACGGTCTACACCATGAGAAATAAGGTAAAGCTTCCGATGGTGTGTTGCATTGTAGTCAATGATATTGCAAGTTTGAACATGTCAGTATATCGTGCTCGTAGTCTTCAAAACAGGTTTGCAAATTCTTCCTTCCAAAATAAAACCTTCGGACACAGGCTCGCGAAAGTCTGGGGTGGGGGAAGGACGGAATTGTACTTTCCAAGGTAATACACATCAAACATTATCTATCTGCAATGTTCTTCTGATATATTTGCACTGTTTTGAGATATTTGAAATTTAATGATGAAAAAATATATAACTGTTACCAGCTATTACAATTTATTTGAACTTGGTGATATATCTGGTTGTAGATGCTTAGCTCCAGTTTTTCTTGCGGTGAAGAAGCCACGGCGGGGCACTGCCCGAGAGTCCGGATACTTACAGACATGTGCCCTATATTAGACCTACAGCCCTGAAAAATTGACGCTATCCCACAGATCACGCATCAACGTCATATTATGATTGAGCCTGTCGGCCGTAAGTTTGGGTGGATGGATGGTGTGAAGCAGGCGTTGGTAAGAAGAGACATGAATATGGAGGTGTCGAGAGAGCGTGCAATGAACAGGCGTGAGTGGAGAATGGTTGTGAATGGTTGATTTTGACGCTGCTATGATGTGCTTTCCCGCCCTTGGCACCCCGCTGTCGGGATGGTCGTGGGGGGGGGGGGGGCCGACCATTATGACGCGGCGGGGGTAAACCAGTGAAAACTGTCGGGCCCTGCTGCTGACGACAGATCCTCGGACTGCACTCGTGACCCAGAGTGTATGCTGAGGGGGTTCCTGGCCGGACCCTATAGCACAAAAGGGCTAAGTTGTGTGAGTGTGAGCGTATGAGGGGTGAGGTGCGCCTTGCCGTCGGTCACCCCCCTTTCTGGGGGATGCGGCCTAGTGTCTGTATCTGTCGGCCGTAATAGCTGGGCACAACGTCATGACGAGCTCGACTGCATCGGGTATGACCCGGCACCGCAGGAGCATTCTCCAGGCTAAATTGGTCTGACAGGAGGGTCGCGTGAGCTTGCGCCTCAACATCGAAAGGTGAACCCTGTTACTCCTTAACAACTCAAACTGCTTTACGTCCATCTCCGGTGGGTGACTCTAGAACCGTGTTGGCGCTATGGTCAGCCAGTGCATAAGCAGGTCAGTGTTCAGCCCATTGCGATGCACAAGGCAAAGTTCTGTATTCTTTGAAGATAGTCAATGTGTGTGGGAGCAAGGCCGGCCGGGGACCAGGCAGTGATTGCAAACGAAATTATGGGTCTGATAAAATTCAGTGTGACGTAACGGTGGATGCGGTGCTCACTGTTGAATAGTTTAAATAATTTAAGGGATGACTTACTGGCACACACTTTCTGTTCGTTGGCAACCCAACTTGAAGAGGTATCGCTGGAGGTGTGCTACCCGCGGTCTTGTGTTCGTGGTGTTGCGTGATGATTGTAAGGTCATCCGCAGTTTAACTGATGTAGGGGCTGGGCTGTGTTGGTGTGGGCACTCCGGGAATAAAAGCATTGAAGAGTAAAGGGGTGAGGACGGAGCCCTGTGGGATACCATTGTGGAAGTGGCGTGTTCGCGATTGAGTATAATTTCATAGCTTCTGTGTGCAAGTCTGCAAGAAAGGAAATTAGTAAGCTTGCTGTTGTAATTTGGATGGACGAGTGTGTAGAGTATTTCGATTATAAGGACGTGGTATAGAGTAGTTTAAACGGATAATGATTTTTTTTTGCAATGTCCTTTGGGTTAATAACTTACCATGCAAACATGATTTGGTTGTGCTTTGTGACGTGTAATCGACCTCTGCTGCGTAAGTAGTCCACCAAACTACCCTTGCCCATGTAGTCGGTGACTAGAAGTATGCTCGCGCCTTCGAACACCAGGCCCTGTAGCTCGACGAGGTTCTCGTGCTTTAGGCTCCTGTGGAAGAGGAAGTAATTGCAATAGTGTCAACACGAGGGTGGTTGAAGATGGATCAATTAGTGACCGCATCAAGGTAGAGCACAGAATGGTCAACACTAACACTGGGAACGTACCTGCTCAGTTAGGTAAAAGAAAGAGTAAGTACCTGGTATATGTAAATTTCAAGCAATCTGTAGTTGTAAAAACAATTTTTTCGAGTGCCAGGCTTATGATATAACTTTCGTTATCTCGATAAAAAGCTATTTCTCTGTAATGAGTAAGAGCCATATGGTTTTGAATTGCGCTTCTGTTTTTATTCGAATGAATCCTGAAGAGAAAACATTACATAGACGTTTTTCGGAGAGAATCTTGATAACATCCGCTAAACGTAGTTTTCGACCGATTTAGACCTATGTGTCTTTTAACCTTACTCGGGAATCTCGAAACTTTCAAGTTCCTCGACTGTCCTCGAGTTTTTAGGAAAAATAAACTCTTGTCCGCTAGGCGCCGCGTGGCGTCTTGCGCCTATCGGTCTAAATGTCTTCCAGGTACCGGGTCGCGCTCGGCCGTCTGCCGGTTGAACCCCCTAACTCCCTTCCTTCCTATATAAGCGTGAGGTGGCCTGTCCCATCATTCATGAGGTCTAGCAAAGTTGCTTCCCATAAGGAGACGTGGGTGCGTAGTTGAAATAGCAGGGGGAGTAGGAGGCCCCATATGGCTCTTACTCATTACAGACAAATAGCTTTTTCTCCAGAGAATCGAGACAACAAAAATTATGTTCTCTTCCACTCGTAAGAGCCAAATGGTTTTGCATAGAAAATACCATCATGTAGCGCAAGCTGGCGGATGCCAGAAGAGCACAGAAAGTGGATGTATCGTCTACATCTTAAACTGGGTTTTCCCAAAGAAGCGCTTGCAGTGTAAACAAATGATAACCCGTTTGTATAAATGACTGTAATCATTGACCAATACAAATATTGCTTGGAGGAAGAATGGGAGACGTTAAGGGATGCGTTGCTGAGATGTGCGAAGAAGGTGTGTGGTGCGCGCCGTGTGGGATGGTGCAGGAGGAAAAGCTGCGAGTGGTAGAACGAGGAGGTCAAACTGGCGGTGGCACGGAAAAGAGGGGCGTTCGAGGAGTGGTTGCAGGTGAAGTAGGAGGTGGCTTATGAAAGCTACCAAAGAAAGGAGAAGCAAGGTGAAGCGGGTGGTGAGGAGAGCCAAAAGGGACGCTGATGCCAGGTGGGGTAGACGGTTGTGCCAGAATTTTGAGGAGAGCAAAAAGATGTTCTGGAAAGAGGTGAAGAGGGTGAGAAAGGGAGAGACCGGAAAGGAGGAAGTGGTGAAAGATGAAAACGTCCAGTTGTTGCTGGAAAGTGGTGATGTAAGGAAGAGGTGGGCCGAGTATTTTGATGAGTTGTTGAATGTCGAAGATGACTGAGAGGCTGACATTGTTGCTGTGGGTGGTGGTGCTCGGATGCTAGTTTTGGGAGAAAGACTTGTTGCGGACATTACCAGGGAAGATGTGCAGGAGGCGGTGGACGTGATGAAAGCAGGGAAAGCCCCTGGTTTGGATGGCATTGCGACCGAGTGCCTGAAGAAGGGTGGAGTAACGATTGTCGAATAGTTGGTGAGGTTACTGAACTTGTGTTTTGTGGCAGGCGTGGTACCGAGTGAGTGGCGCAGTGCCTGCATTGTTCCTCTAT
>SDVV010025094.1:0-12478 GCA_016164225.1 Gammarus roeselii
ATTGGCGATGGCAGTTGGTTTAGCAACTCGGTCATTAGTGCTTCCGTGAGGTCATGGCTTCGTGATGAGTAGATGGATACTACTGTTATTGGCCTTGATACGCATATCTTTATGGCGATAGCTTGGTGTTCTGTCCTCAGGGGGAAGGAGAGGTGAGGTACACTTTGGAGGATCATAAGTGCCATTCCGCCGTGAGCAGTCATGTTGGTGTGGCCTTCGCAGCGGTGTACGTTATATTGGGGGATTCTGTAGGTGGCGGTCTCTCAGAGTTTGATCTCTTGGAGGCCTATCACCAAGGGTTTATGGGTTGCGATCAAGGATAGTCATTCGTCTTTCTTGTTTCTTAGTCCATAGCAGTTCCACTGTAGTATTTTGGAGGTCATTTTGAAGGCTGTTCGCACTCTGACCTTGATGATCTACAGTAGAGTGGTCGCGTGATTTGCTGGAGCTTTTGTGGTGCTCGCGTTTTTGAGTTTGCCCAGGGGTTCCGGGTCGGGAGTGTTCACGGTAGTGTCCGCCTTCGGTGGAAGGTGGTCTGCTGTAGTTGCTGCGGTCGCGGTTGCGAGTGCTCTTGTGGGAAGACGAGGGTGTGTGTTCTTTGTGTTTGGTAACCGTTTTTATCTGCGAGGGTTGTTGTGTGGAGTGCGAGGTATTTGGGCCTGGTAAGATGACTGGTTGTACAGAGGTCTCGCGTATAAGTTTTTCGAGATAAGCGCCGTCAGCGAGGCCGTGATCGTTCTCGCTGTTGGAGTGTTCGTGAATCGGGTTTGTTAACGGGGGATTGTGTCCCTCGAAGTGTTTTTTCAAGAATGGAGCCGCATTTGAGACAGATGGAGGTAGTTCGGGGCTTTTGTCTTTGCGGGCCGTTATTAGAGTTGTTACTGATCTTTTTGCTCAGTTGCGCCTGGGTACCGGAGGTTTCTTCATCTCTTTGCCTTTTCGTTTTTAGAGTAGTGAGCCTTGCTGCGTGGTCGACTGCGGGGGATGCATTCATCTCGTCGTCCTCCTGGTCACCGCATAAATCATTTCTAGGACTGTGCGTCTCTGGTGCGAGGGCGGTTGCTGGGCTAAGTGAGGAAGCACTGCAGCCAGGTAGGAGTGTTTGAGTCTTGTTACGATGCTGTTCTGATGGTGTGTGGATGTCGTCGGGGGGAGTTTGGTTGGATTATCGATTTGACTGCTTTGGCATAACTAAGGCGGTTTGGGTTATCGTTTTTCCAGATTTAGATGGCTTGTTTCCGTGTAACTCTGCGTTCCTATTGTGTGATTGTTATTTCTTTTTGGTCCACGTTTATTGGGCAGTGGCAGTCGCGGTCGCCTGCCTCATGGTAGCATGAGCAGTGGTAGCATTTAGGGTGGCGGGCTGTGCTGTCTTTTCTGTCGTGCTCGCCAGAACACTTCTTGCAACGTTGGAGTGTACGTGGCTGGCAGTATGCGATGACGTGGCCGTATTCATGGCATTTTTGCACATTGGGGGCCATGTTGCAGCTGGGTAGGTTTTGGTTTTACCATGTTCACCCGGGATTACTATAAATTCCGGTGCGTCGTGTCCTGGGAAGGTAATTTGGTATGCAGTAGAACTTGCGTTACGTGATTTTATCCATGTTGCTTAACGGACTTCGGTAACTCCGTAATCTTCAGCTAGACCTTCAGCGAAAGCACTGAGGTCGGTTGTAGGCGTGTAACGGGAGGTGTATATAATTAGTTTGGTATCGTTGAAGGACGGATGTATTTCAACTAACTTTGAGTCATTATAAATGGATTAGTTGAAAAGGCAACATTGCTTGCACCACTTTCGTTGAACGTTATGGGGAAGTGGGTGGGAAATGGTGCCGGTCTCCTCTCTTGGGTAGGAGGGTCATTCTGGGAAGAGTGCATCGAGACAACAGCCTCTCGTCGCCCGACTCCGTGATCTATCTGGTATTGAAGGATCGCTCTCTCCGTCTCCTCCTCTGGGCAATCTCTGTGTCCGGTGGGGTGTCCGTCTACTTTGCAATAAAAACAGTGCTGTTCTTCCGACTGGCACGACTGGGGATCTTCTCGTTTGTCGTGGTCGTCCTGCGAGCAGTATGAGCATCTTTGCTTACCATTACAGTTTCCTTTCGTGTGTCCGTATTTCTGGCATTTATAACATCGCATCGGATGTCTCTCAAATGTTGTGAATTTGATTTTGGTGGCGCAGAAGGGAATGTCTAGATATTTTAGTGGAGTAGGGCAGTTGAGTTTTAGTATTAGGGGTGTGGTAGTCTCTCTCCTTGGTGTGATCCTCGGTGCGACCTTTGCTTCGACAAAGCAGTCTTCGTATTGAACAAGTCCAGTGGTGTACTCCTCGATTTCCTCCTTCGGGATATCTTTAACGTAGATCAAACCTGAACTTGTCGGGTGTGGCACTATTTTGCATGGCTTTTCACAGAGTCTGGTTTTGAAGTTTTGTGTCTACTCTGATGGCAAAGCCTTCGTCGCCGCTGGTAGCGACGCTCAGGACTGGGCGGCCAGTGAAAGAGCCCAGCTCTTTTCGCAGAGTGTATGGACAAATGTTGGGTCTGTCTTTGGCGTCGAACGTGATCTTCAGGTGTTCAGTAAAGGTATGACTATTGTTGAACAAGTTGTGTTCATTGAATGGCGTGTATTGCTTCCTCCTTGCAGCCCTTGAAGCTCGGTTGGGTTTTTTATTTTGTGAAGAGTTGTCGAAGTTGTCGTCGAACGTAGAAGTGTAGGTACTTGCGCAAGTTGCGAGTTCTTTAGTTAGTTGGTTATTTACTAGTTCGTGGATATGGAGAAAAAGGGTCTTGACATGACCCTCGAGTCTCGTCAGACGGTCGTCAATTGTGCTAGGTCCTGCAGCGGAAAAAATCTGCAAGGAATGTGATGAAGGAAAGACTTGAGTGTGGAGGTAGAGAGAGAGCAAGCAATGAATAGGCGTGAGTGGAGAATGATTGTGAATGGATGATTTTTTATGCTGCCCTGATGTGATTTCCCGTCTTCTTTGAATCTGCTTGGCTTAGCAGATTCAAAATTTCCTGGACGTTTCTGGGTAACTCGTCGATGCAGTTGTCTCTCCGGTCGTCTTCTGCTGAGGTGGCGCTGGTCATCTTGGAGAGACTGAAGTTCTTGGCCGTTGGAATCATGGTCTTCGGCACTCTGGAGGGGATGCTGGTCCCACCTAAATGGAGTTTCTGTTTACTCCCCATCGGTTCCCGTGGTTCGCACCAAGGACCAGGGAGTTAACTTTAGAGTCCTCTTGACCGGCTTTACCGATGTTAAGCTACGTTATATTTCAAGTATCACAAACAATGCAAGCAAACGTGCAGTTTAATGTGCCAGCACAAACTAGGGACCAGGACCAGCCTTTGATATCAGTTAGTAATCGGTACGAGAACAAATTCGATTTCCATGGCTGGTGAGGCTACTAAATCTGTTTAGTAGCGGGCGTGGTGCCGATTGAGTGGAGCAGTGCTGCCCATGTTCCGCTGTACACGATTGCTGAGACTCAGTTTATTACGTGTGGTCGGTAATTTGCACCAGCGAGTAATGACCAAAAGGATTACAGTCTGTACAAATGGCGCAATTGGAGAGGAACAGTGTGGCTTCAGGAGTGGTAGAGGGTGTGACGGTCAGATTTTTGCAGTAAGACAAGTCTGTAAGAAGTACCTTGCGGAGGAATAGGATGTGTTATGGGCCTTCATGGATTTGGATAAGGCCTCCGAGAGGGTTGACCGGGAAGCGCTGTGGAAGGTCTTGCGTTTGAATGGAGCGGGTGGAAACTTGTTAAAAGCAGTTCAGAGTTTCTTTGTTGACAGCAGATCATGTGTCCGAGTGGGGAACGAGGTGAGTGATTGGTTTACAATGAAAGTGGGTCTGAGACAAGGTTGCGTTATGTCTCCCTGGCTGTTCAATATCTACATGGATGGAGTTGTCGTGGAGGTGAACGCTAGTGAATTGAGTCGTGGCTTGGAGCAGTTGGAAAGGAATGAGCGGAGTTGGTAGTTGAACCAGTTACTGTTGGCAGATGATATGGCATTGGTGGCGGATTCAGATGAGAACCTTTGTGGGCTTGTATCTGAGTTTTGTTGAGTGTGTGAGAGGAGGACGCTTGGAGTGAGCGGGGGTAAAAGTAAAATAATGGGATGCTCGAAGAATGTCGATACGAGCGGATATAGTATCCTCCTAAATGGAGAGGTATTGGAGGAAATTTCAGTGTTTCAAGTATCTGGGCTCCCATTGGGAGAAGACTGAACTAGGGAAAACTGAAGTGAAGTCGCGAGTGGAGGAAGGGTGTAAGGTATTGGGTACACTGAAGAATGTAATGAGTTGTAGGGCGTTAGAGATGAAAGCAATGAGAGGGTTGTAATACGGTGTAGTTGTGCCAACTGTGCTCTATCTACGGGGCTGAGACTTGAGGGGTAAAAGCAGAAGAGAGAAGAAGCTTGAACGTCTTCGAGATGAAATGTTTGAAGAGCATGTGACGTTGAGAGACGTGTGACGTTGAAAGACAGTATCATTAACGCAGTGGTGCGAGTTAGAACAGGGATGGTGAAGAAGATAGTTAGAGGACAGAGTTGATTCGCGTGTTCTGAAATGGTTCGGGCACATGGTGAGGATGGATGAAGGGAGATTGGTGAAAAGAGTGTTGAAGGGAGAGGAGAGTGGACGTAGGCCTAGAGGGAGACCGAAGTTTGGGTGGATGAATGGTGTGAAGCAGGCGCTGAGTGTGGAGGTAGCGAGAGTTGTGTGGGTGTGAGTGTATGTGAGGAGTGAGAGGAGCGCCTTGCCGTCGGCCACCCCCTTTTCCGGGGGGAATTGCCTAATTTCTGTACTTGAGATTGAATATTGTGTTCGATGAGTTAATGCGTTGATGGTTAACTGGACTTTTCAAAGATCTCATGAAATTGTTCTCATTGAGAGCATCCCAATGATGCATTGTAAAACGTGGTAGATTTGAAACTATCAGTGGAAACAATTTTTTTTAAATGTCTTTGTGGGGAATTAAAATTTAGAAGAAAAATCTCCAGAGTATTTTAAGAGATCTTTCAAAGTATGTGTGGCGAGTGATGGAAAAATCTCAACTTTAGTACTACCAAATTTTGTACGAACGTTAAGCCGGACGTGCAGGCAGCCAGACAAACAGACTTTTTGGATTCAGAGTCAAAAACCCTTTCGAATGATTCATGACGCTCAGAGTTTTGCGGAAAAACAACGACACCTTTGTAAAACAATGTGTCCCTACTGGGGCTGAGAGACCCAAAAAAAATGTGGCAGTGGTTGTTGTTGTTGCTCAACCCCAACTCCACCTGCGATGGAGGAGCCACAGCCAGCGCACAACCCGAAGCCCCGGAACACATCGACATGTGCATATTATGGATGTTTCAGCATATGCAGGCATTTATAGCATGTCTACATCCCTGAGGACGTTGGTGCTGTCACTCGGGCGTTCCCACAGATATTGTGGTCGAGTCGGCCGGGAGCTACGGCTGGGCAAGATGTCATGACGTGCTCGACCGTATCGGGCGAACCCTTACATGGCATACAAAAGTCGGAAGGGGCATTCGCAGTCTATGCTAATATGACTGGAGGGCCGTGTGGTACTCGCACCTCAACCGCGACAGGTGGTCCCGGTCACGTCTGAGCCACCCCAACTCCTCCACGTCCACCTCAGGCGGGTGACCTCGCAGGACCGTGTTGACTGTGTTCACCCAATGCAAAGGCTGTGAAGTGTGTGTGTGTGTGTGTGTCTGTGCATAGATGTGTTGTCTGTAAGACGAGGAATGGTTGAGTGGTGATGGCCGAAATGGGTTGCTGGTGTGTTGTGTAGGTGTTTGTTGGTTTGACGGGGGTTCAGTAGGTGGTGGCAGGGATGTGTCTGGTCTGCAATCTTCTTAAAAAATTGAGTCCTTCTCATATCAAGATGATGTTTGAGAGGGAGGACCTTGGTTTCCTCATGCAGGTGGGAAATTGATGTGGGCTGCATACATCCCGTAGCGATGCACAAGGCCGTGTCTGTATCCTTTGTAAGGACTTAAAATGTGTGGGTGCAAGGTCAGAGGACCAGGCGGTGTTAGCGTAAGAGATGATGGGCCTAATAACTTATTGGAAAAGTGTTGTAATCGATTCCTTTGAGTGAATGTAGGTGGCTGTGGTAAGTACCCGGGACACGTTCAGTCTCAGGTATGGCTTTAGCGTCGATGTTGATTGTTTGAGATTTGAAAGCCATCCCCGTGTCATAAGTTACTCCAAGGGTTGTGGTAATGGGACTGTGGGGCATGAGAGTGTTGTTAAGCGTGACATGGGGGTGAACACGGTATTCACTGTGATCCTCCTTTCAAACCCCAGATACCTGTGCTCCGAAATTTAGTTATTGCCTATGTGGCAGTGGCAATAATCAAGAGAAGTCTCCAAGTGGCCAGGTATGTAAAAGTTTAGAAGTCTCCAAGACTCAATGGAGGGTTGAGTTGAAGTAAGAGGCACATAAGAGGAGGAGAATCAATCGCGAAGTCCAGTGGCACGAGGTTGTTTCGACGGGAGTTGAATACTCGACTGTTTCACTTGGACCAGTAGGGTGATATCTTACACGTGTATCACTAGGCCGCCATCTTACACGTGTATCACTAGGCCATGTTCTTTAAAAATTGAACCAAAACATATGGTCGCCATTGCAAAAATTTCATGCAAATTTAGCTGACATCACGAAAATTTGGACAACGTTTTGGACAACACGATTACGAAGAAATTGTAGCGGACCTCAGGTACCCGACCTCAACGAAAAACTTTGTAATGGTTATCGCTTACAAGTCTGGCAACGGTACCTGGGAATCATAAGAAATTTCCTCGCAGTCTCGAGAGTCTCTCCTTTCTTCCTTTTCAGTCTTTGTATCGTCTCCTTTCTCTGTATTATCTTCTTCTTCATCGCTGTAATGTTTGGCCAATTCTTCGTCGATCTTTTGCTCCAACCTCTTCTCCAGGCCTTCATCGAAATTGTACTCAAAATATTGATTTCTGAAGCGAAAAAAATATGTATGAAGATTTATGGATTATGATCTTAGTAACCAAATGTGCATTATTATGTTACACCTAATTCGAATGGTTATTTTGAAATCAATTATGTAAATAGATTTGAAATAAAATAGGCACAAAAAAGTCATTGCATTACTCAGAAAGCGAAATAAAGATCACGTCTAAAAAAAACTAGACAAAAAACGTTTCATTTTTACTAATTAATTCCAAATGTTGACGCTTATGGTGAACGTACAGCTAATAACCATTGAGTAACAACACGGCCTTTCTTCGAACGTTACTGCCAATGTGAAACTTTTAATGACACTTGGTTCAATTAATTCCCATTCCTCTTCAATCGAGATTATTAGCAACAGACAAGCTAGGGCGACTTTGTGTATCTAAGGCTTTTTGTGTTCCGAAAGGCTGTCTCAGTCACCTGCGATTTCCATCAGCATATTGCGCGTAGTGGAACGGCATTCCATGGTCCAGTCCGGCCATTTGGCAGCTCGGGTGGTGGTGATGATGCTGTCCCAAGCTGGACAACTGAACGGTGAACGCACTCGGTTCAATCTTGATAGGGACGCCGTTCTCATCAACGTTTACCTGAGGTAAGACGGTGCATTGAGGTGTTATGGGTATAACAAATGAATATTATGAGACGATATACTCATAGTTTCTTGATTAGATTTTTAGTCGTGAGGTCAGTCACCAAACAGCTTGTAAGTGACGTAAAATGTACCTTGATCAATGCCTAGTAAACTAGAAAGACTGAGCTGCCGTGATCAAACGACTTCGAAAGCTTGCGAAACGATGCTACAAACGTATTGAGAAGCATCACTAACCTGCACAGTGACAGGACAGCCCGAGGCATCGTGTTGAACAGGGATGACGGTGTCGGGAATGATGACGTTGGAGGGACCTGCCTCAAGGTCCGAGTTGTCCCACTTCGCGGGGTCGAGGGGTTTAAAAGAAGGGTCCAAGAGGTGCGTGAAGGCGGGGTCGAGTGGAGTGAGGGCTGTGTCCCCGGGTATGAGGCTGGGGTCAAGGAAGGACGTCCAATGCACGGGGATAGAGACCATAGGGCCTCCAGGGTAGCACTGCTGCATAATGACGCCCGCTAGAGGGAGGGCGTCTGAGTTAGAGGCGGGGAAACTCTCGTGCTGATCTGAAACAAGGGTGGCTTGCCAGATTCAGTTAAAAGTCATCACATTGGAATTTAGTGAGATACAAGCACCTAATTAATGTAACTCACATGTGTTGCGAAAGGAAATAAATACGCCAGCATTAAAGGCAAATTTCCATGGCCTCCAACCGTTGTTTAATTCTTCTTTTTACATTCAGGAAGAAGCCGCCGTGGCCGAGTGGTTAGCGTATCCGACTGCAGTGTCAGCCTCTGGTGCTGCATGTCGCGAGTTCGAGCCTCGGCAAGGACACGGCGGTCTTGTGACGGGGAGGTTTGGAGCCTCCCCCTGTGTCTGCCTAACTTAGCCACCCTCCTAACTAGGAGAAAACGGCTGCATGTCATGTCTATATACATTCAGAATGTAGTTTTCTGCGGTTGTCGTCACTTTCCTTTGGATTATATTTTTTATGAAAAAAAATGAAGCATATAAGCGTGTGTTAGAGATTTAGCCATACGATTGCAAGACTGCGGATTCCTCTCTATGGCAACAGATTGGATTTTGGAGCGAATCGCTTCACAACAAACGTGGCTTCGAGTGTCATTGATTTTCATCGTAACCCGACAATCTCTTCGCTATGGTGATATCTGCTCTGAGCCTACGTCAGAAGAGCCTTGTGCTCGGCGCGTCGCTATGGTGATATCTGCTCTGAGCCTACGTCAGAAGAGCCTTGTGCTCGGCGCATCGCTGTGATGATATCTGTTCTGAGCCCACGTCAGAAGAGCCTTGTGCTCGGCGCATCGCTATGGTGATATCTGCTCTGAGCCTACGTCAGAAGAGCCTCGTGCTCGGCGCATCGCTATGGTGATATCTCCTCTGAGCCTACGTCAGAAGAGCCTTGTGCTCGGCGCATCGCTATGGTGATATCTGCTCTGAGCCTACGTCAGAAGAGCCTTGTGCTCGGCGCATCG
Source organism: Gammarus roeselii (assembly GCA_016164225.1). Lineage (NCBI taxonomy): Eukaryota > Metazoa > Arthropoda > Malacostraca > Amphipoda > Gammaridae > Gammarus > Gammarus roeselii. Next base: position 9,086 of record SDVV010025094.1, read on the forward strand.
CTATGGTGATATCTACTCTGAGCCTACGTCAGAAGAGCCTCGTGCTCGGCGCATCGCTATGGTGATATCTCCTCTGAGCCTACGTCAGAAGAGCCTTGTGCTCGGCGCATCGCTATGGTGATATCTGCTCTGAGCCTACGTCAGAAGAGCCTTGTGCTCGGCGCATCGCTATGGTGATATCTACTCTGAGCCTACGTCAGAAGAGCCTCGTGCTCGGCGCATCGCTATGGTGATATCTCCTCTGAGCCTACGTCAGAAGAGCCTTGTGCTCGGCGCATCGCTATGGTGATATCTGCTCTGAGCCTACGTCAGAAGAGCCTTGTGCTCGGCGCATCGCTATGGTGATATCTACTCTGAGCCTACGTCAGAAGAGCCTCGTGCTCGGCGCATCGCTATGGTGATATCTCCTCTGAGCCTACGTCAGAAGAGCCTTGTGCTCGGCGCATCGCTATGGTGATATCTGCTCTGAGCCTACGTCAGAAGAGCCTTGTGCTCGGCGCATCGCTATGGTGATATCTACTCTGAGCCTACGTCAGAAGAGCCTCGTGCTCGGCGCATCGCTATGGTGATATCTCCTCTGAGCCTACGTCAGAAGAGCCTTGTGCTCGGCGCATCGCTATGGTGATATCTGCTCTGAGCCTACGTCAGAAGAGCCTTGTGCTCGGCGCAGTGGTGACTATTCAACGCAATAGTTCCCATTCATCGATCTCAGATGCCGCCAAATCTTTCCCTAAATAATATTTCCAAACAATTATTACCATTCATGTAACGAGAGGAAATTAAACTGTTTTTTAGCCTCGTAACTTAGAATGGTCAAACAATTTCATCTACGTGATAAACAAAGCTGCCACGGAGTACATTATTAACTCTAGAAAAATCTTTATTAATTAACAATAGTTCTAACAAACTAAGAGCCTACGTATAGCAACTCTGCTTGTAAATTAAACATATTTAAGGATTGAAGCAAATAAGTAAAATTTACCATAAAATTTATAACCGTGCATGGTCCTATTTTTGCCAGAGGGTAAGAAGGGTTTTGATGCAGTACCTTGCATGTCCTGTAGGTAAGGATAGTCCTGCTGGTAAGAGTAGTCCTCTTGGAGATACAGTTCCTCCTCGTCTTCATCCTCGTCGCTTTCAGCACAATAGTCCTCATCATCCGCCTTGACCGGCAGATTGTCCGACTGCGTCTCGTCTGTGTCATGTTTCAGAGGCGCCGCGCTACGGTCGGTCTTCACAGACTGCTTCTTGTTGCCAGTCTTCCCACCATCGCTTGGCTTGCTGTAGTTCTCTTTTCCTGTTCGAACCCTCGACAGATCAGCCTGGTTGCCACCTCTTTTTGGTTGCGTCGCATCTCCGCGCCGATTAGAGTTTTGTTTTTTGTTAGTGGAGTTACTGGAGGTGGTCTTGTTGGTCTCTAACTTTGATACAGATGTTAGTTCAGTCCTGTTTTTCTTGTTTCTTGAGAGAGCGGTGGTGCTGCCCGCTCGTTTGGAAGTGTCCCCCTTGTGGGGGGGTGATCGGTCCGTGGTCAAACTTTGTGAGCGGGAGGGCGGGGTGAGGCATGGGAGACAGCCGCTTCCTCCAGAATTTTTCTTAAAAATCACTTCTTGTCGTGGTGTTTGTATCTTTGTATACTGATCTGAAATCAGTGAACGACTGGTGTTATTACGCTTGTTAAAGCGTTTGCAGAAGGAAAGAGACATGTTGTTTATTATTGTAGGATATTAATTAACAACACTGGGTTATTAATTAATATCAAATGAACATGATAATCTTTGTACACTTTAACTTTATTTTTTTATGAAAGTGGCTTATATTGACATGCTCATGATCGTAAAATATCAAACCAAATAATTTTATGAACGTCGCATAAACAGTTCGTACGATCTTAATCTGGACGTCTAATGTAAATGCAATGCACTTCAGCACACTACCAACTTACAAAAAATATATTTATACGTTTAATGTTAAGAAGATGCCTTTCTAAATCTTGTTACACAGTTAATAACCCTAACAGAATAAGACTTATTGTTAGTAGGCGGTGAGGACAAGCGAGTCTCTGAACATGTTAAGTTTAATGAATGAGTTAGTTCTGAATCAAGGTACTTACGCGCTAGAAAATTAGATGAGATAAAAAAAGGGGATCCCATGCATGAGGTCTGCACCAAAGCAATGAAGTTCACACACAAGAACAGCAAACATGGTTTGAAGGATAGGAGCGTAAATAAAGATGCATGTCGACAATAGCGCAACAATCAAACCTAATATAGGCCTGACAATCAGTTACGCGCATCAGGGTGTTCAAAGTCTCCTGCTTTAGTCAAGTTAAAACATACGAGCTTAACTGAATTATAGTTCAAACTAGGGCACTGCTGACGAGACAGTGACAAAGTCCTAACGAAAGTGAGTTAGACAGTAGATTCCAGTTGGATACAAAAAGCTTAGAGCGAATTGTTCAAAGACGCACTCTATCATGAACCCGGTTCCTGAAAGCCCCTACAAAGTCCAAATAGTTCCAGTTAAAGTATTATCAGGGTGGCAATCTGCTGAACTGAATAATTGATGTGTGTCGAACATAATTTGTCACACCTCTTACTACAGAAGAAGTGTATTCAAAGACAAGAATAACATACCGTTCGCGTATGAACAAACTATTTTTTTTTTAATATGTGTGCACAAGACAACCCTTGAATAAATGGATTAAGTAATTCAATAAAAAAAGGGTAGGGTTCGAGGTAGTTTACTCCTAGGTAAATCCTTAGTGTCCGAACGTATAGGCCGCATAGTTATGCGTTCTACAATTTAGGGTGTAGATGCAGGCAACAGTCACCCACCGTTATCGATGAGGATCGACTGCACAGGCTGCTGCAGGGGTTGCCTCTCCTCGGGCTCAGACTGGGTCTCACTGGAGCCGCCCTCATAGCCGTTGCTGCCGCCGCTGTCGTGGCCGTTACCGCAGTGGTTCTCGTCACGGTAGCGTGTATTGGTCGAGTTACCGTTGTGGTAAGAGGAAGGGCTGCGTGGAATGAAGGTAGACGCCGGCTCGTCGCCATTGGACCATCTGCGATGCTTAGACGGAGACCCTCCTCCACCGCCGTAGTTGATGGGGTAGCCATTGTTAGGTCGACCGTTCATGCGGTACATCGGACGTCGTCGGTCTTGAAAGAAACCATTAAGACCCATTGGACCATTTGGAACCATAGGGCCGTTTGGACCATTGCATCCCATGTCCCTGCCGTATCGGTCAAAGGGTACTGCAGGGTAATTGTTGTAAAATCGCGTTCTGTCGCGATCAAAATTCCTGTAGGACCTGTCCATCATGCCGCCCCTGTTGCTGTATCCGACATGATAATTGGAGGTTTCGTATCGCTCGTGTTGTTGCATACCATT
>SDVV010025095.1:0-12478 GCA_016164225.1 Gammarus roeselii
ACAAGTTGATGTGATATGCTCATATTGGAATTATGCAGAGTGGTTGCGACAGTTGAGTGCAAGTGAACAATGAGCGAGTGTATGCATACACTCGCTCAATGTATATTTGCACTCAACTGTCGCAACCACTCTGCATAATTCTAATATGAGCATTTCACATCAACTTGTGTTACTATTATACACAACAAACATTCTCTGACTTACTCAAACATATTGTATTTTGAGTTATACCTTCTTTCACTCTAACTCTCTCGCTCAGCTGTACTTCACTCAACTCGTAGCTGAGCTGTTAGACCCAGAGCATTCATAGAAGTGCTAAATTAATAGGTGAGCTATGTTATAATAGGTTGATGTTCTTGTATAACCTTAACAGACTTCTACGTTTATATTCAATTATTTTTTTACCTAATTATTGTCAGAACATGCCATACTATATTGTATCGTTCGTGAGCACTCATGCCTGTAAGAATAGTTCAGCTCAAATTTCCATACATCTGTATGTACGCATGAGTACTCTGCCGCTCGCTGCGGTCGCCAGTACATGCATGTTCTAGGCAGTCAATTTACCACCAACAAGCAGTCAAGCATTACGCGCGCTCTCGCAGCTCCCGTGGCTATTTCCTGCCACGGAAGACTGCTCTGGAATAATTCTCGTCGCATTATGTGGACTCTGCTTAATTAAGCAAGTGCATACCACCACCAACTCTAGCCTCATCCTCTACAACACAACAATGAAAAACCACTGCGCACCTCGCGACCCAGCGCTCACCCCACGCGTCAAGTGCGCTTCAAGCAACGCTCCACTCGCCCATCACCGCTGTACGACTCAGCCACACGGGACAACCTCAAGACATCACGAGCATAATCTTCTACCAACTTCAGGACGCATTCACTGAACTCTCCTGTAGCGGTCCCCAATTGACCCTACATCATCCTAATAACACTAAACACATTATACGTGCATCGCAAGAACATATTGCTATTAAGCAATTGCCTCTTTTGATTCCATTGTTCGCTTCTCTCTGTATGTAGCTACAACATTTCCGTTCAGCTAGTACAAAACTGCTTCCAACCATAATGGCAGTGCAACAAATAGTTATTTGGGTTAAATAAATGCGTACACCCACGCACAAAAAGCCATTGCACATATTCATTAAACGGAACAAATGATTCAGATAAAAACCTTGAGACAAATATGGCAACAATGACTTCCCAGATAAACAACCGAGAGTTTTTTTTTAACTCTTTGGAGCTCGATCAGGCAACACACCGTGTCTGTTTCTGTTTAAATCATGTGTTCTTTCTGGGACAAATGTATTTAAATAGTCAGAACCGTGTGTGTTGTGACGACGGCTCTGAGAATGTTTCAGATTCAAAGTGACATTGTGCTAGTGTATAATATATGTTAGTGATATAGGCCTACTCAAGAGCTAGCTAGCTAGGCTAGGCCACAAAATTTTCCCTTTTCCCTTTACCACGTTATACTGCAAGTGCATAGTACAATGTGGATAGCAGAGAATCCTTGAGTGTTGTATTTTAGGCCTGACAAGTATCAACATTAGACCTATATCAAAAATGTGTCCTACCATTTATTTCTGAAAAATAATTAGTATACCTACACTTGCTCATCTTTACATAGCATTCACTGGTAACTGATAAAATTATTATTCAAGAGATTCTTCCGATTCAGGATGATATTCTTAATATAATCGGAATTCGAGGTACGACCGATGTATCTTAATAGAAATTCAATTCCCTGTTCGCAATTCCCCGAACGGAAATTTTTGTCTGATTTCTGTCACTTTGTCATACCCTATATTTTATGTACAGATCTCAAATTTGACATATATAACTTACATTCTTCTGGGATAAGATTTCAATTTGTATTTTTTGAGCAGCTTGTGAGGTGTGAACTTCTGAGCGGGAATTCCTATCAAAGTTTCAAGGGACCACCAAAGTGGGATATACATATTCATCCTTATTAGATACACATCCCCGCAGAGTGCAGTGCAAGAATGTCTTGTACAGGCATGTCTTATACAAGCATGTCGTGCGCAAGCATGTCTGAATACCACCCCCACCTTGGCTCGTGTCTATATATAAATATATAATGTAAATAATTTATTTTTTCAAATAGGTTCAAATAGCATACAGCTACTATACAGCCTTGTATATGCAACTAGGAGGAGAGTTGTGCATTCACATTTCTTAATAATAAACATTACAGTCAAGTTGTGTTCTAAATATATTCTCTTATAGTTGTGGAGCTTAAGCCTCTCATTTGTATTCCTAGTATCTACACCCATAAGGGTTTAATATTTATATTTAAATGTTCATTTACTATGTGCTCCCGTTCTGTCTGCCTGTATGAGGCAGGCAGAATGATTTGTTATGGTCTCACATGTGGCATATTTGGGTTACATAAATATTTTTGTGCGGCCTTTCATGGTGCAGATTGGCGCAGAACAACGGTAAATCCACTCCCTCTGTTTGAACGCCAACCCCTTGTTGGAAAGTTTCCTGAGATCAAACTCGCGGACCTTGCTTCCACCGCTGCCTCGGACAAGCCTCACCTGTGAAAAGGTTAGCGCTGTGAAGCAACATCTGTTCTTGATTTTCTTGTCGGCTTCCCTATTTCCCTTCTTTCCCCTCCTATATTTCCTCGGATGTCGACTCTCAGTTAAGTTGGGAATTAATAAGTAAAACATACCAAAGATTTTCTTCTTATGTGTCTCTATACCTGATGAGTTAAAGTTCGGATAACACAAACACCCCAACCTTAAAACAATTTCTCCCATTTTTATTGAAAATATTTTTGGAGTCAGCTGTTTTGAGCCTCAATAAGGGCAATTGCCCATGAGGTGAACGCATTAATTAATTAAAGTTAATTCATGTTTTTGGTTCATTGTAAACAATGCACCTTGGAAACGCAAGTGCCATAAAACATGAACTTTTACTCAAATCAAATGCTAGTCACCACTCCTAAACTGGCAACTACTCGATAAGTCACATCATCTAAACTGGTGACCCCGCTTTTATATCAATCAAGGTTGACAGACAGGCAGCTTTTGGGGCAGGTAGTGAAGCTGCATGATGAAATAGCATATCAACTTGAGGTAACTCAAAGGGAGTCATAGATTTAAATTTTGGAATTGACATTGATTACTGCGGAGTAAGGTGCTAATTTTAATTTTTAACTCTGCAATCTACCAAATTCATTTAATAAATTTTAACATAATCTTTGTGTTTGAAACAAACTTGCTTACAGGAAAAACATTTCACATCACAATTCTGTGATTTTGATAGATTTTGTGCCAACTTGGTGTCAGCAGCTCCAGTGCAACTGCACAGTGACCTGCAGGTGTATTCACCACACACCAAAGTACATAGGATTCCTTTTTCCATTTCCAATCTTTGTGAGACCCTTGGTGTCAAACGCTAGTGCACACCTGCAAGTGGTATCACCCCTCCTCAATGTTAATGTTCGGTGAACTCTGAGGTATTGTGAAGTCACAGCACACATAGGAAATTAATTTTCATTTCAATCTCTCAACAAAAACACTTTGCATTCCACACCTAGGTATACATTCACCTTGACAAAAGACATTGCAATTATAAAATTATTCCTACCGGTCGGGTAACGGTATTACTGCTTACAAACAGATTCCTTCCGGCCAAGCCACACATCCGACATGAGGGAGAATGAGAACTCTGACAGCAACCATATTGTAAGAAGCCCATTAACTCACAACAGCATAACTGCAATCAAGGACGTTAATGTCACACCTTACATGTTTGAAGCCTCAGCTTTCTGGTTCTACTTACTAGAAGCCGACTTCATAGCACATGCTATCACCGACGACCAAACCAAAGTTCGGTTGACGCTCAAAGCCTTACCACCACAACTACGACTCTCACTCCAAGATAAAGTCATGAAAGAAGAAAGCACCCACTACCCAAAAATTAAAGACAAAATTGCTTCCTTAAACACCCTACCGAAATCAGCTTGGCTAAGATAAATTCTGGACAAAGAACGTCGAGGTCCGAGCGCAATGGCGGAGTTCCTGGCCTACCTTCGACTTCTTGGTAGTGACACGGAATCCATTGCACACAACGATAGCCTGTTTTTGAAAGCAATGCTCATGAGGTAAATACCGACCAACATCATATATGCACTATTGGTCAACAATAGGACCACCCATACTGACATTGTGGAGGCAGCAGATCAAATACTCACTGAATACCTGGAGTCAAACATTCCAGTAAACAACATCAGTAGTGTTCAGCCAACATCCACACCCCAGCCACAACATAACATACCTACGCACAGCGACACCACTCTAACTATCAATGCCCTGACCTCACGAATGTCAGAAATGGATTTCAAAAATAGGGCACTTTCACAAAAAAAAAGAACATTTTCTAAAAGGGTTGATCACCTGGAAAGAACAATCCACAATCTAGAAGACAAAATCAATAAAGAGCAACAATCATTTATGACCAGACTGCAAACGCTGGAACAACGACCACCCTACAACCACCATGGAAACAGAGTAAGAAGTCCTTCCCACCGACGTGAAACTTCTGCAGAAAACAAAACGCCTTGTCTTTTCCACAGGCACTTTAGCACAAATGCTCGCCGATGCACAATCACATGTGACAGGAGCAATCTTCTCAACAACCAGGAGGAAAACTAATATCCCGTGATGACAACACGAGCACCGTCCCGTCACGGCGATTACCCTCAAGAAGACTCGTCTCCAAACCATCACAGTCAATAAAAGAAAGGTCACCTTCTCAATAGACACAGGTGCTGCTGTCTCTGTCATTCCACCACAAACATCCGACCTCAGAAATAAGGAAATTAGCAGCCTATGCGCTGCCAATGGTTCTTGCATGCCCAGCTATGGTGAGCCGCTGGTGGCCCTCAATATTGACCTGCAAAAGGATATAATTTGGCCATTCATTATAGCCCAGCTTGACCAACCAATTATCGGTGCTGACTTGCTCGCCCACCACAAGCTATTGGTAGACCTACATAACAGGCGGCTCATGGATACCTCCACGAGCCTGACTGCCTCTGCAGGTCTGACTTTAGCCGGTGCAACACTCAATACCCCAGGAGACGACACCGACTGCTACAGAAAACTACTAGAAAAACACATAACAATAACAAGGCCAAACACTGCATTGACAAAACCTAGGCATGATTTAAGACACATCATCACAACAACAAGACAACCAGTCTTCGTACGCCCCTGGCGACCTAATTCTAAAGTCGCAGGCTCTGCTAAAGAAGCCATAATAGAAATGCTTCAGGATGGATCATTCGACCCAGCAAAAGCCTATGGGCCTCACTACTTCACGTGGTACCTAAGATGGCTGGTCGGAAATTGGGCGGCGATTTCAGAAGTGGTAATTTCCAGACGGTTCGCGATTGCTACCCTGTGACACATATGCATGACCTCTCAGCCCAACTAGCAGGAAAAACATCTTCTCCAAGATCGACCTTGCCAGCGCCTACTTCCAAATTACCATTGACGAGGAAGGCATCCCCAAAACTGCTATCGCCGCGCCATTTGGATCCTTTGAATTCACACGCATGCTCTATGGCCTCAGCGGTGCAGCTCAAACATTTCAACGATTCCTTGACTCAGTTCTCCGGGACATATCCGTTGAAGGACCCCCAGTCATATTCTTCAACTATGTCGATGACATCCTGATTACCAGCTCAAATGGGACATAGCATCTTCAAGACCTCGAAGAACTTTTCACCAAACTGGCAACTCATGAGCTAATCATTCACCCGCTCAAAAGTGAGTTTGGACGCCCCGAAGTGAACTTCCTGGGACACAGAATAATATCACAGGGAATTCTGCCGTTGCTCGTGAAGGTCAAAGCTATCAACGATTTTGAGAAGCCCGTTTCAGTAAGACGCTCCGCAGATTCAGTGGATAGATACAGTCATACAACAGGTTCTTGCATGCTATTGCTTTAGTCATGGCACCTTTCAACACACTTCTTTCGTGGAACCTCAGGAATAATGACAAATTGCTCGGAACCCAGAAGCAAACCAGGCATTTGAAGATGCAAAAGCAGCGCTAGCTCAAGCAACAATGCTTCATCACCCATTGCCTGATGCGCCAACTGCAATTTCAGTGGATGCATTTAACACCACAGTGGGAGCAGTGCTACAGGCCTACAGCAGCTCCAAGACAATGAATGGAGACCGCATGCTTTCTTCAGCAAGATAATACAGCCAAGAGAAAGTAAGTACTCCACCTATGGTCGAGAATTGCTCGCAGCATACCTTTCAGTGAAGCACTTACGCTACTTCATTGTAGGCATAGACTTTGCCATCATCACCGATCATAAACTATTGGTTGGTGCACTTCACAAACGACAGTAGCGAGACATCCCTCGGTAGAGCCGCCAACTCTCCTACATCAGTCAGTTCACAACTGATATCCGGCACATAGCAAGAAAAAAGAACTAAGTCGCAGACGCCTTGTCACGATGTCATGATCAAGAGGAACCAGTCACGCAACTGCCTCCTAAACCAAACGATGAGGATTGTGATTACCTTCTCACAGCAATATTCACGGACATTGATGAAGAACGACTTCGCACGGAACAACTTCAAGACCAAGAGTTGAAAGCACTACTCGAAGACGAGGATTCAACCTTCCGCCTACAACAAGTTGATGGAATTTACATGCACATACATGACAATGTGTGCTGACCTTACAATCTATAGCCAATGCACAAGATATTCTTCCAAAATGTGCACAACATTGCCTATCCTGGGGAGCGCGCCATAGTAGTAGATAGTATAACGACAAAACTCAAGTTAAGGAATAAGATAGACAGTAATTAGGGGGTACGAAACGCGGATGTGAAGGAATTAAATAGGCAATAATTGGGGGGTAAGAAACGCGGATGTGAAGGAATTAGATAGGCAATAATTAGGGGGTACGAAACGCGTATGTGAAGGAATTAGATAGGCAATAACTGGGGGTACAAAACGCGGATGTGAAGGAATTAGATAGGCAATAATTAGGGGGTACGAAACGCGGATGTGAAGGAATTAGATAGGCAATAATTAGGGGGTACGAAACGCGGATGTAAAGGAATTAGATAGGCAATAACTAGGGGGTACAAAACGTGGATGTGAAGGAATTAGATAGCCAATAATTAGGGGGTACGAAACGCGGATGTGACGGAATTAGATAGGCAATAATTAGGGGGTGCAAAACGCAAATTAGTGGAAGAATTAGATAGGTCATAATTAGAGCGTCTAAACGCAAATGTGAAGGAATTAGATATAGGATGACTAGATCTCTGAACCTTTCATCGAATGTGATTGTTATGAAGTATGTTATTTGTTAATGTGTCTAACTCAGGCGCTGTATATCTCGGACATTATAGTTATATGTTAAGACAAATTGTCTTGTGGTCTAGTTGGTTACTGATGGTACATAGAGACACCAAGAACGCAAGTTTTTGTGAGACCACCCGGGAAATTGAGAGTGGGTGGTCCGAATGATCTGTATCTGTCAAATATCACACAAAGATTTTATCTCGAGATATATGGTCCTCTTGGAGAATAGTTTTCCATACAAGAAATTTCAGTTTCCTTACGGTCTCTGATTGCTTTCATTTACGATTGCTAACGGAGGGATTATGTAGATGTACGTTATTAGGTCTTGTCAACGCTATATATGATTGTTATGGAATATTTCGCGCGTAGGAAGGCATGATATATATTACTGTGTTTGTTATTAAATGACTCATTTGAATAGAAGGCATTGTTTATACATGATATTTTATACAGCATGATTGATATTATTTGATTAAATCCACTGTGTGAAGGAATCAGATATAGGATGACTAGATCTTTGAACCTATTATCGAATGTAGTTGTTATGAAGTATGTTATTTGTAGGTGTGTCTGACTGAGGCGCTGTATTTCTCGGACATTGTAGTTATATGTTAAGACAAATTGATCGTGTGGTCAAGTTAGTTACTGATGGTACATAGAAATACCAAGAACGCAAGTTTTGAGAGACCACCCGGGAAGTTGGGAGTGGGTGGTCCGAACGATCTGTATCTGTCAAATGTCACTCAAAGATTTTATCTCGAGATATATGGTTCTCTTGGAGAATAGTTTTTCCATACGGGGAATTTCAGTTTCCTTACGGTATCTGGTTGCTTTCATTTACGATTGCTTACGTACGGATTATATAGATGTACGTTATTAGGTCTTGTCAACGCTAAATATGATTGTTTTGAAATATTTTGCATGGTAGGAGTGCATGAAATATATTACTATGTTTGTTATTGAATGACTCATTTGAATAGCAGGCATTGTTTACGCATATATATTATTGGAATAAAATACACATTTAGGTGAACAATTTTAGGGTTTTGGCATAACGTTCACGCGTATTCGAAAACATATTACAGGTGGACAATCAATCATGGTCAATTAAATATATTTATTTGATTTACATAAAAGGATTTACATTGTTTTATTGGGGTTCGTTACCGTTCTTTCCGCTGCATGTTTTTTCAAATGCCTATTTTGGTGGACAATGAGACAAGTTTATTATTATAATGTATATATTTCTTATACATAAGAGCATACAACGATTATTTACATTTTATGATCATTTACAGGTTGTAACTTGTTGAGGTACACGTACTTTCATCATTTCATGCGAAAGTGTACTCGTACTATTTTTCTGACTAAAGCTCTATTTATTTTTTCAATACTGTACCCATGTAACCGCATTAGCTCGATCAATATTCGTTAGTGTAATTTAGCGAGACAGCTGAGGTCGAGATCGCTTCTATAAGGGGTACCTTAGCAAATTATCGACCTCTCGTGTTTATCCTATTTCTGTAGATCTGTGGTGTAGAAACAATCGTTGATTGATGGTGCGTAAAAACCTGAATATCTTCGTTTTTGTTTTCTACGGTCTTATTTCACATGAGCATTTACGGGATGTATATATTCAGAGTTTTCTTCAGAAAGTGGGAGGGCTTATGACGTCATACATTCTCACACATAGAGTCGTATTTAAGGTGGATGCATTCTCCCTCCCGAGAACAGTGTACTCTAGAGTTCGATCTGTGAACAAGATTTGAAGTCGTACCTCCAATAAGGTTAGTATGTAGAGCTTCTTTAAAGGGAAACCATACCGTGTTTATACTTTAGATATCGTGTTGTAGAAGACAAGTGTCCCTACAATTGGTATTAAAATAAAAAGGTAAGCATACCTTGTTCATGGTGCTCATTCAAATAGATCGAATCATGGGAGACAACATCTGAAATGTAAGTTACAGACAACTAGTTTAAACTACTCTGCTAGCGGCAACATCGAGTATGCTTGCAGCAAGGCAATGAACCAATCCACTCATTCGATAATATTCTCAAAGTGTGGTTCAGTGGTCCGCCTGCCAATACTGGGTAAGTTTTTCAGTGTATATTATAGTTTCATTAACAGCTTCTTTCTATGCATTTAGGAGGGCTTAGAATATGTATATAAATATAATAAATTATTTAGGAATGATCATACAGTGACAATATGTCTACTTGTCAGCCCAGTGTACAGCACCAGGCTGAAAGTGTTGGCTGATTTTGTATATAGCTATGGTAATATAGGTAGACAACATAGAATATTTTAATGCAACCTTTAGATTATTAATGCCCTTTCCTACTTTCGTGCTTAAGGCTAGCTGAGTGAATTCAAAATGGATTTCAAGCCTGACTGTATTTTGTGTCAGCTGGAATTTCATTCAGATTTCAAGAATTTTTATTTTATAACAGCTAATTCTAAAATATAGTGAGTCATTACCACTTGACGGAGCCAGTTCCTCCATTCTTTAACTTCAATAATAATTTATGCTGACTACTTAACTAGACGTGGTGAACCAGACTGAGCCCAAACTTTTCAATTCAATTAAAGGCACATATTATTGCCTGCGGCTTTAGTGGGTAAACATAAAGGTCTTATCAAAGAGACCTTACTCCATGTAACCCAAGGAATTCTTCCACAGCCCGGACCCAGCCAGGCTGCCCGGGGATCACCTACAATGGGAGTTCATAGGACCAAAAAACTAAAGAAACGGTCCTTACCAAGAACGCCACAACATGCCTTGGATCCAGCTATCGCAGTCATCCCGGCAAAAGGCCTGTTTCTTGGACACCAGGCTCAAGACCAAGCTGGGGCTGCCCAAACGATGGTGCCCCACGAGCATTGTCTTCCAGTCCTGGTCTCTAGCGGAAACTACCATAATTAGCTAATTTCCCCATTGCCAATTGTTTTTCCGTACAGTGTACAAGTTCAATCCATTAATCAATTATGAGGCAAATTAACTGCCTTCTTATTCATTCCCTTCCTATTCTCTTGTTGCCAATTTGAAAATCGTGTGAGTATCTGAGATTGAAAAGCCATTGTAGCTGCGGCTCAACCTTGAAAATAATTCGATACTAATATATGTATGCAAAATGGTACCATGCAATTGTAAGTACCTCATAAAACTAGTGACCCGAAAGCTGACTCTTTAACCCGAAAATTGGTGGCCCCAGAGTGACCCGAAAGTGTCGTGATGTGTGTTATATATTTTTTCGTAGTCCATTAGTTTTTTTACCCTGGTTCTCCGTATTAGATATGATTTATACTGAATTGGTCGAATCAATCCAAAATTTTACCATTTTTGTTCACCTCTCGATATTTGGATATATATTTTTTTTCAAACGCATCTTATTTATTTGTATTCTCTATTCACATTACAGAAAACATAACCTTACCTAGTCTTATGTGCAACGAACAGTCATTGATGTATACATGACATAATCAGACATAGAGTGTGCTATAAAATAAATTAGGTGAATGATTTTTTTTGTATAAGATGTGGGTTATCTGATCAGTAGGGATTTTTTTCTATAACAATGTAAGCATCTCTATTATTTGTTGATTCTTTAGAGTGTATAACGTGCATTGGTGTAATGTTATACATAAGTGAACATTTTTTATAATCGGATTCTGTTCATTTTTCCACAATTATTTTGGTAGGGATGGATATCATTGTATGTCTCAGAGCAAACGTTCACGCACTAAAAAAGTACAGTGTACGATAAATTCGATTATGTTCTAACGATGCAGATATATGGTAACAGTTCCCTGTGCGCTGTACATCTTTTTTTATTACTTTACATCCTAAATCGAACTTGTCAGTGCTTGCACAAACAACCTTGAGCGACGGATACCGTCTTGATAGTTTTTTTCCAGGGGTCGGGAAATAGTTTTCCGTTTGATTTTATTTTCGATGAGTGTGAATCGATACAAGTACTTTCTCTCCTGCATGGGACACTCGGTTTTGTCATGAGCAGATATTTTCGATGAGTGTGAATTCGTCACAAATAATTTCTCTCATGCATGGGACACTCGCTTTTGTCATGAGGAGATATTTTCGATGAGTGTGAATTCGTCACAAATAATTTCTCTCATGCATGGGACACGCGCTTTTAGTATATTCTTTCATACAGTGTTTTCAAAGTTATGCTGTTTAGGTATACAATTTTTTTTATCAGCAACGGCTAGGGTGTGGGTACAAAGCCAAATAGACAGATTCAAAGAAATGATCATCTTCAAAAAAGTTATATACGGTTTTACGTCGATGTATGCATACGCCCCTAATTTATAAATATATTTATCTCCTGTGCAGAAATTTTCTATCTCCATAATGGACTGTTCTCGAACAACTTCCCGTGATTCCCTGCGTATAGCTTCCTTCGAGCTTACTGCAGCTCATTAGCGTATTCAAGAGGCTGGGTCTCATCCATCTCAATCTCATTTATCGGGTAGGTATATGATAGATTTTATTTTTCTTTACCGATAATAGATTGTCAATTTTAATTAAATGAAAACATTATTAGGACTTGATAGGAATTTACCTTAGCAATAGAGTATGATAATAGAAAGGAATATGTACCGGGTATTCTAATTTCGTGTTTTTTCTTTACCCCAGCTTCTGATGCATTGGATCTCGCAGTCGAGGCTCCTTAGTTGCACAACATAAGCTATCTCTCCGGTCTCCTATCCATATTGGAGGAAGAACTAGTGAGGAATCCTTTCTCTGAGAACATCACGAGTCGGGAGGGATCGAGTCAACAAGAGGGTAAATATCTTAAAAATTTAATAAGTTTTCAAAAAACTAAACATGGTTTTTCATTTTTTTTAAATATATTTTTATTACTGGTGGCGTTATTCGTCCATGCTTTATATTCATACAGTAACATTATCGTGTTATTTATACATACATTAACCCTTATATTCTTCGCTAGTTCATGACGGAGTGGACCCTGGAACGAGTGGGCGCGTCACCTCCCCTACCTTTCAGGAGACCCCCACGAACCTTCAAGTTATTAATGAGGATCCAGCGTCATCGGCTTTACAAACCGGTAAGTATT
>SDVV010025096.1:0-12478 GCA_016164225.1 Gammarus roeselii
AGGAAGCACCCACTGAGACCGCTCTCTGAGGCCAGCGAGAGGCGGGCGCTCTGACAGGAAGCACCCACTGAGACCGCTCTCTGAGGCCAGCGAGAGGCGGGCGCTCTGACAGGAAGCACCCACTGAGACCGCTCTCTGAGGCCAGCGAGAGGCGGGTGCTCTGCAAACTGAGCGTGAGGAGATGGCACAACATTCAGCAGGAGCTGTGGACTTTTATTTACCTACCCTTCAATTAAATACAAATTGGTTTCAACCAACCATCATCCACCGGATCAGCAACCTTACCACAGGTAAGCAAAAATTTATACTCTGTGCTACTTCCCATCCTGAACCCAAATTTGGCCACTAGACAAAATGCCAGAAACATCCAGAAATGACACCACATGGGACGCAATAACCCGCTCCAGCACCTTACACCAAATAGATGTGACTAACAAGGCGATAATTGAGAGGGATGATTCTTGAACCAGACTGGAATAAAGCAACAACATGAGATTCCTTCCAGGTCACCGGTAAAACTCCGTGGCTTAGTGACTTCACAAAAATCAGAGACAATAGCAATGACAGCTGCCGAGAACGTGACTTCAAAACAAAAGGGTGGATACCATCAGGTCTAGGGTCAGAAGATGAGTCTAAATTGTCTAAAAAACTGGAAAACTAACAGGCATTTCACACAAATCTCACGAGAAAAAGCAGTAAAAAACTGGAGTGCCGAAGGGCCGACAGGATCAGCACCCACAAAAACCGATGAAAAAGAGTCCACAAACAACCGACTCATGTCTCTCTGACCAGCAACAACCTCACCATATTGAAGCTTCAGAGGACCAAGAGAAGGACAGCCCTTCTTTTGTTTTCTTATATAGCGTGAAATATTTTGGGAGCATCAGAGGAGTTGTTGGCTAATTCTTGCTCATACCGACATTTGCTGTGACGTGAAGAATTACTGTACTCGAAACTGAGCCTTCTAAATTTTCACAATGACTCCAACACCTCCTCGTGCTGCTTACAAAGCTCCCCTCTCAAAAGCTTGTATTATGCCCAAGCCTAAGATCTACTGATCATCAGCTCACTAGGAGGGTCCCGCAATCATATCGACCGTGAAGCAGTCTCGAGTGGGAACAAACATGTCGACATGTGAATGGATAACTGACTGAAACAAATTATAATTCTCCTCCACTGTGCCTTACAGGAACTCGTAATGCCATTCAACATCTGGTAAAACCTATCTTATACTCTTGTAATCTCCTCAAGATCACATGACCAATTTCAAAACCGGATCAACTGAAACATCATTCATCTGAAAAACATACTCCACCAAGACAGGAGCATGGTGGCACCCCGTGAGAGAGGAGGCAAAACTGCCTCAGAAGACACCCGATCCTCCTCTGCAGTCAGCACGCTATCAAGAATGCTGCCCGAACCAAATAAATATTTTCCCTCACGAAGTAGGTGAGTCCAATAAGAGAAAAACAATCAAGAAACTGAGATTCAACCAGGAGAATATAATTCTTTAGAATGTCTGATGACCAATCCAATGAAGGCAAGTTGAAATCACCATGAACAACAGTCCTCTAGCTGGAATTCAAGAAGTTCAGCATTCTCCTCAGCTGAATGGGAGGGCGGAGAGGAGTTTATTCATGCATAAGCACCACCGCGATCTTACGTGTGCTTTCCCGGCTCTCAGCAGGAAGGAAATACGTGTGTCAAAAGGTAATTAAAAACGGAAAATTCTGTTGGCATAAAGTGCTACATAAATTTCTTCCCATGATGAAAACTTTATTAGTGGCAGTGTTATTAGGGATTGTTATTAGTGTCACTGTTGAGTGCGGTTAGATATTACCACAGTGTTATCATAGTAAGATGTATAAAATTTATATCTGCTAGGACCTCGGTGAGAAATTAATAGGTGCACACCATTGAAACCTAATCAAAAAACCTCGTGAGCTACTGTTAGATCTAAATTAGAAATAAAAGTATCGTGATATACAATTAAATTCATGCCATCACCATAAAAAGTGTACAAATGGAAGCAGCCTAGAGGGTGTGGTTTTAGAACAGTTAATTGCAGTGGAACTAATACGGACTTTTTGGATTGATAACAAGTGGCAGACCAAAGACAGCACAAAACTTTCTCTCTGCCATCCCCTCATTCCCCAACCCTCCTTCCCGTCCTGGCAACCTTCGCAAGTGTACAGCACCGCGGAGAGTCACGACATGAAAATGCGCCGAACCCTCCAATGTTTTAGCTGCAACAAAACTTATTTTGTAGTACATTTTAATGGTGATCCTAACACGGACAGAAACAGAAAATGTATCCATTGTTTTGGCGAGATTGCAGCAGAGACGAAAGTTGCGAATTACGAATGTCAAGTTGCGACTCTATATAAGACCGTAAAAATAATAGCGAGACAATCGTAAGAGCTCAAACCAAATGTGACTGCACCTACTGCTATTAGATACATCAGCAAAGCTCAGCGACATTCCACAGTGAATGCGCCCTTACACCCACTACCTCTTTCCCCATTGAATACCCCAACTGTCTCTTGCTACCCATTTCCTCCTTACACCTCCCGCCGTGCACCAGCTTCTTTCTCAGAGAATGTGCCCCAAGAAGTCTCCTGTCGTACCCTGCTACCTACTCCATCTCATTAGCTAGGCGGAAATGCGTACGGCAGCGATAGGCAGCTAGGGAGTGGTAACATCAAGTGCGGAAATGACGGTCAGCAGAGTGATAGCTGGGTGCGGGCTAACGGTAGAAACAGTAGAGGAGGGATACTGCAACATAAAATAGCAGGAAATGCCTTCGAAATAAAGAACTCCTACGATCCCCTCAAAAAGGAGGAAATAGGTTTAGTGTGTTTCCTAGTTGGCGTTAGTACAGTAAAAAAACATAACAGGTCGTTCAAACATCGAAAAGCGAATTTCAAAGTGCTATGTCGTCCCGGTGTCATAACGGGTTCTTTTTATGGTTCAGGTAGGCTTAGAGAACCTACAAGTTGATGTGCCTCACCAACTATTTTACTCAGAAGCGCTTCTGGATAAGTACAAAAAGCTTATGAGAGCTATCAAAAATAAAAAGATCAATAATGGTATTATTACCAACATTGTGGCGAGGATGGACGACACAAACAAGATTCACGACAGGATTTAGTACATCAATCGCACAGTGGGAAAGATATGTAAATACAGTACATGATTTTGAAGGGAGACCTCAATTATTCCAGCGTTATGGAAGGCATCTAAGAGCATTCTACTAAGTAATGCAGTCAAAAAATATCACATTAAGAAACAGTTCACGATGGCTCCGGGAAGAGGAGCGAAAAACGACGTCACTCAAGAGACGAACAGAAATACCTAACACGGGACCAAAACGAGCCAAACAAGGAGCAAAAATTCGTGCAGCTACCGTGACATACCGCAGTCAAAAGAGCTGGGTCAACAAGAAGAAGCATTTATGGTGGGAAATCGAATGTCTCTCGGCGCAGCTCAACAGAAGACATGTCAACCAAAACAGATATGAGAGGAAAATTAAAAGTCTTACTAGGAAACGGGCAGTTACTAATACCCAAGATGGATCTTCTTCAAGCTAAAGTTATAACAAGCGAATGTGACATAGTTGGAATCAACGAATCGCGGCTGGAAATGAATGACCGGAAACTCCATGCGGAAATTGGCCTTCAAGGACTCAGGACTTTCAGTGTAGACAAGCCTACTCCAAGCAAGATAGTTTTAACAGTGCTTTATGCTTAAGAAACCCTACGTCCAATACTTCACACGGCAAAAGCAACAACACACTTATGAGGTAACCCAGATCGACATTATGCTCGCAGTGATAATACTGAAAATTGTACTAGTACACCGAAATCCATAAATAACAGTAAAGGAAGAAGATGTTCTTTTCGACGAATTTGATAATATCTTTATCATGTAAGCGATGACGACTGTCCACTCAAACTGTTCAAGAGGCAAGGTCGTAGAGCCCTCCAGACCAACACCAACTCTGCACATGCCAACCAATCTTGATTTTGACCACTGGGACCTGTCAAACAATCTGTGTTTGACCTCTGGTACCTGTCTACCAATCAGAGCTTGTCTCTGGGCAAGAGTCAGTATAACCTCTTGCCGTCGAAATCCATCTCTGGGTTAGATATGGACCTCTGGATTTCCTCAGGGTAAGACATGGACCTCTGGGTGTCCTATGGGTTAGACGAGCGCAGAACAGTGTCGAAACACAGGTCCTCACTTTCAGGATACATCACACACCAGGGCAGGCCTTTTCCGACTTGAGGCGGTTCCTGAACAGCTCGAGGCTGGATAGGAATGGGTTACTCGCCGTAGATGCTAAAGATGAACCTGCAGACAACGGGTCATAAACTGGTCATCAAATGTTTACTTGATCATCCCCAGACCTCCAGCGTGTCCTACTCGCAAGCCTTTCAACCACAACATACAACCGACTTCTTCAGATGTCTCATTCTGCGCTTCCAATCTCGCGCTAAATCGCCAATGGGAGATCCATCTCGACATGTCATCTGACCACCTCCCAATAGTCATTAACTACCAACCTCGATCACCAATCCACAGCAAGCTCCTCACACTTTTGTAACAACAAGAGAGCAGACTGGGACGAATACTCAACATCAATTGAAGTCACCCAACAAGACTTTTACATCACTCAACACACATCTATTGACACAGTCACAAAATGCTTCACCACAGTACTTAACCACGCAGACAGACAACATATACCCGCCGAGTTTATTCGCGGCCTAAATCCTGCTTTCTCGGCCAACATTAAGCGGAAAATTTAGCAGCAAAACCACCTCTGTAATTTACCCTTCACCAACGACCGGGTCACCCAGATTCAAATCCTTAACGCATAAATATATGCAGCTATCCGTGAGCAACAGACGAACCAATGACGGGATGGGCTTGAAAACACAAGCATCCGAATCTCACCATCAAAATTATAGAAACTCATCAGGAGCCTCTCCAGCACAAACACAAACCATTCAGACACACATGAGGCAATCTTTCACCCAACACTCACACTTTATCATCAGACCAACAACAAGCGGACATACTCAACAAACACTATGCAAACACTTGCCACCTACCACATCATCTAGACAACAGAAAATACTCAAACAGCTACAAAGATTGCAGATCGATCCGAACACAGATCCATTCTTCACACCAGACATGACTATAGCTGTCATCCGCCAGACCAAAAATTTCTCAACAGCGGGCCCAGATGGCATATCGCACATTCACTTTAAACATCTAGGGCCTCACGCCATCACGGTCCTCACAGACATTTTTAACTTTCCGTAATAGACAATACAATACCCAACACCTGGAAATCAGCTAAAATCATCATCATCCTGAAGCCCAACAAAGTTACTACTAATCCAGCCTCAAACAGACCCATTTCCTTCCTACCGAATTCCTCGAAAATCTTGGAGAGACTGATTCTAAACAAAATTAACGCACATATCTCACACTCCCCCACGCAACACGGTTTCAGGGCTCAACACTACATACCCACACTCCTCACCAACCTCACCCAGACCATCCATGAAGGCCAGAACAAGAAGAAGCCAGCCAAACGAACCCTGGTATGCTCAACACACACATCCAAAATACTGAACACACACATCCATCCAAACTACAAGAAGTGGCATTCTAGTTTCCGCTCCGGTAGACATGCACACACTGTCTACAATAATGAGTCTTCTCGAATCCGTTACTTCCCCAATGGTGTTTCACAGGGCTTTGAGCCTTCCCCTCCCTTTTCAATGCCTTCATGCATGACCGGCCCATTCCGACAGAACCCAACACCCAGATCAGCTCATACGCGGACGATCTCACAATAACCACACAACACCACAAACGTGGGACCGCAGCTGCACACCTCCAGCAGTACCTGAACTCTCTTGAAGTCTGGCTTCTGGACAACAGAATGAAGGTGCCCTCAAGCCAGTCATCCCTCACATTATTAACACCGGATAAAAGTGAACACCGCATCACCCCCATGTCACGCTCAACATCACTTCCATACCCCACAGGCCTACTATAACTATCCTTGCAGTAACTTATGACACGGGGATGACATTTAAGCCTCACACAATCAACTTCGGCACCAAAAGCAGACCCAGACTGAACTTTTCTTGGGTACTCATTACAATCTCTTACGGTTACTCCATGGAATCAATTACAACACTATACAAACAATTCGTCAGGCCCGTAATCTCCAACGTAAGCACCGCTTGGTCCTCTGACATTGCACCCACACACATAAACTCCCTGCATAGGGCACAGAACACGGCCTTGCGCATCGCAGCGGGCTATACACAGACCACACCCATTCCGCACTTGCATAAAGAAATCAAGGTCCTCCCTCTCAAACATCATCTTGATATGACTGGGGACCCAATTCTTCGAAAAGATTTCAGACCCCGTACATCCATGTCTCAGCCTACTAAACCCTCGTTAAACCAACCGACACCTACATTATACACCTGCAACACACTTCGGTTCTCTTTACGCGACCATTCCTGAGCTTACAGATATCACATCTATGTACAAACAGATACACACGCACTTAACAGCTCTTGCATTAGATGAACACAGATTCAGCACGATCATGCAGTCACCCGCCTGAGGTGGACGTAGAAGAGTTGGGGATGCCCAGGAGTGACAGAGTGCACCTGTCAAGGCTGTGGTGAGGATACCACACGGCCCTACAGTCATACCAGCATAGACTGGGAAATGTTCCATCCGATCTTTGCTTGCGGTGCCAGGATTCACCCGATACGGTCGAGCTCGTCGTTGCACCGTGCCCAGCCACCGCATATGACAGGCTCCACCATAACATCAAGTCAGTGCGTGGTCTATGGAAGCGCCAGCGAGAGAGCATCAGCTACTTCAGGGGTGCAGGCCTAATAAAGGGCCTCTCACCTGCTGAAGTACTCCCAACACAACACGTCGGTGGGTTTCTGGGCCTCGGGCCATGCGCTGGCCGTGGCTCCTCCATCGCAGAGGGAGTTGGTGTTGAGGAACAACAACAGGTTTCGAAAAGCGTTTGATAAGGTCCCCTATGAACGCCTGTTTGACAAAAGTGGAGGCGCTTGACATACTTGGAAACGTGACCAGTTGGCTCCAAAAATAGCTCAAAAGCCGCAAGCAACGGTTCTGAGTCGACGAAGGAAAAAGTCAGTGGGCAGAGGTGACATCAGGATTACCCTAGAACAGTGTTATTGGGCCACTTCTGGTTATAATGACCTTGACCCCGACATTGTTAGCAGGTTAGAAAAATTGCTTACGACACTAAACTCTGCCAAAAACGGAGTGTGAACATGATCGCATAATTATCCTAAGGGATCTTAATAAACTAGTGGATTAGTCTGATAATTGGCAAGTCAACTTTACTATTGAAAAATGCATTGTTATGCACATCGGATCACAAAATAAAAATTCTGCTTACGAGACCAGCATATGACTGAAGTCGACCAACAACGATACCTAGGAATATCAATCATCAAAGATCCCAAGTGGAATGACCAAATAGAAGCTAGCTACAAGAAAGGCGATAGAGCCCTTGTCTTTATATCCAGAAACTTCCACCACAAGTCCAGGGACATCCGTTATATACTTCACTCGTCAGGCCTCAAAGGGAATTTACAGTACAATGTTAGTTCCCTCACCTAAGAGGGGATATTAACTCAATAGAACATGTTCAACACCGAGCAACAGAAATGATTCTGGAAATGAGAAATAAGACATATCTGCAAAGATTTGGCGAACTAACACTGATATTACTTGAATGAAGACGACCTAGAGGTGAGTTCATGAAAACTTCAAGTCCCTAAACGTAGTAACTAGAGCTAGCCATGAGGGCCTCTTTGACTGAGATTATAACCCAAGAAAGGACAGAAACTCTGCAGCTAAAACCATTCAATCAAGATACCAACATTTCAGAACCGTTCACCAAATGAAGTGATTAACAAAAAATAACCTTAACACTTTCAAAAACCGCCTCGACAAACACTGGGAGACTAATCCACCCCCTTACTAAGAAAATGTGACGTTAGGGCTTTTGCCGCCTAGGTGGCGACAGTTGTCGTTGGAGCCTTCAGCATCCGACAGCCTATGAACGAGGGGCGCCTCATCTAGTATATTAATGGAAATAATGATATTGTGAACACTTGCCAACGGGTGGTAGACCGTTTCTTAGAAGTCATTTCATGAAGTTGTAAGCTTATTGTAGTAAACTGCTTTTATTAACATTTTATACAGCAAAACAGCTAATGACGTCACAAACCTAAAACTTGAAGATGTGATATGTCAAATTTTCACTGTATCAGAATGTCGCGAAAATCTACATTCGAAGGAAGTTTTTCGGCTTGACACTCACTCTTTAAGATGGCGCCATTTGAGCAGCATTAGGCTCGCTATCTGTACAAGTTTAAGTGGAAGGTGAAATGACACTCGTAAAATCAATCCAAATTAGATGCGTAAAATCGTTTTATGTTCCGGAAACGATTGCTCTTCGGACCACTCTCGTCTTGCGGGGACGATCTTAATATTTCAATATCGTGGGAAGTTGACGGTTGCTTCCATGAGTCATGGAATTTTAATACGTTACAAAACAAATCGAAGGAAATCTCCATGTTTGATAAAAAAAACTCTGTATGTGCCTTTTCCTATTTGTCCATGATTAACAACCAAGAAACAATTACTTTTATTTCTGTCCGTTGTTCTTGCATGATTTAATGGGTTAACTTGCCGTGTCTCACCCATTCACACGATACTTTACAATACTTTAGTATTGAAACCTGACAATTGTTTATGAACAATTATTTATAATAGTTTTGTGCGTTGTTTATAAGACTTACGACGTCGATAACTTCACAGAGTTCGACTCTTGTGTCAATCAATTCTATTCTGTCTCGATAATACTATAGACCTATAGAAATACCAAGGATAAGCTCTCACCTCAATGGTCCGTAACAGTACAAAAGATAGGCTCTCCCCCCAGTGTACCATAGCAGTACGAACGATACGCTCTCATCCCAGTGTTACCTAGCAATACAAAGGATATGTTCTAACCTCAGTGTTCTCTAGAAGTACTCAGGATACACTCTCACCTCTGTGTTCCATATTAGTACTGAGGATATGCTCTCAGCTCTGTGTTCCATGGCGTCGCCAAGGATATGCTCTCAGCACAGTGTTCTATAGCAGTGCCAGTGTTCTACAGCAGTGCCAGTGTTCTATAGCAGTGCCAATGAAATGCTCTCAGCACAGTTTTCTATAGCAGTGCCAATGAAATCCTCTCAGCACAGTGTTCTATAGCAGTGCCAGTGTTCTATAGCAGTGCTAGCGTTCTATAGCAGTGCCAATGAAATGCTCTTAGCACAGTGTTCTATAGCAGAGCCAGTGTTCTATATCAGTGCCGATGAAATGCTGTCAGCACAGTGTTCTATAGCAGTGCCAGTTTTTTATAGCAGTGCCAGTGTGCTATAGCAGTGCCAGTGAAATGCTCTCAGCAGTGTTATATAGCAGTGCCAAAGATCTGCTCTCAGCACAGTGTTCTATAGAATTGCCAAGAAAATGCTCTCAGTGCAGTGTTCTATAACAGTGCCAGTGGTCTATAGCAGTGCCACAGAAATACTCTCAGCACAGAGTTCTATAGCAGTGCCAAAGATCTGCTCTCAGCACAGTGTTCTATAGAAGTGCCAAGGAAATGCTCTCAGTGCAGTGTTCTATAGCAGTGCCAGTGGTCTATAGCAGTGCCAAGGAAGTACTCTCAGCACAGTGTTCTATAGAAGTGCCAAGGAAATGCTCGCGGCACAGTATTCTATAGAAGTACCAAGGAAATGCTCTCAGCACAGTGTTCTATAGCAGTGCCAAGGAAATGCTCTCAGCACAGTGTTCTATAGCAGTGCCAAGGAAATGCTCTCAGCACAGTGTTCTATAGAAGTGCCAAGGAAATGCTCTCAGCACAGTGTTCTATAGAGGTGCCAAGGAAATGCTCTCAACACAGTGTTCTATAGAAGTGCCAAGGAAGTTCTCCCAGCACAGTGTTCTATAGAAGTGCCAAGGAAATGCTCGCAGCACAGTGTTCTATAGCAGTGCCAAGGAAATGCTCTGAACACAATGTTCTATAGCAGTGCCAAGGAAATGCTTTCAGCCCAGTGTTCTATAGCAGTACCAAGGAAATGCTCTCAGCACAGTGTTCTATAGCAGTGTCAAGGAAATGCTCTCAGCACAGTGTTCTATAGCAGTGCCAAGGAAATGCTCTCAGCACAGTGTTCTATAGCAGTGCCAAGGAAATGCTCTCAGCACAGTGTTCTATAGCAGTGCCAAGGAAATGCTCTCAGCACAGTGTTCTATAGCAGTGCCAAGGAAATGCTCTCAGCATAGTGTTCTATAGCAGTGCCGAGGAAATGCTCTCAGCACAGTGTTCTATAGTAGTGCCAAGTAAATGGTCTCAGCACAGTGTTCTATAGCATTGCCAATGAAATGCTCTCAGCACAGTGTTCTATAGCAGTGCCGAGGAAATGCTCTCAGCACAGTGTTCTCTAGCAGTGCCAAGGAAATGCTCTCAGCACAGTGTTCTATAGAAGTGCCAAGGAAATGCTTTCAGCACAGTGTTCTATAGCAGTGCCAAGGAAATGCTCTCAGCACAG
This sequence comes from Gammarus roeselii, assembly GCA_016164225.1. Taxonomy (NCBI): domain Eukaryota; kingdom Metazoa; phylum Arthropoda; class Malacostraca; order Amphipoda; family Gammaridae; genus Gammarus; species Gammarus roeselii. The sequence continues at coordinate 10,692 of SDVV010025096.1, forward strand.
TGTTCTATAGCAGTGCCAAGGAAATGCTCTCAGCACAGTGTTCTATAGCAGTGCCAAGGAAATGCTCTAAGCACTGTTCTGAGGCAGTAGAAAAGAAATGCTCTCTCCTCTAGGGTTTTAATAATCTGATAAGGGAGACACAATCGGCTTATTCAACAAACCGAACATAAGTTAGAATGAAGTGGTGAAGCATCATGGGAAAAACATTTAGAGTATGCAAATGTGCCTGAAACTTGCGTTGCGGGTGTGTGAGACCGGCAGTCAACCTACAACACTTTCACCAACATCATAAGACGTGTTCTAAGTTTTCGTCAGTATATTTGAACTTCAATTATCTCAACTACATCGTTTTTCTCGGTTGTTACACATCCCGGTTAAAGTGATTACGATGATGATGTAACATGTGCCTCTTAACCATGCTACATTACAAAGAACCCCTTTTGGGGTGAGGATGGTCCAGGTGGTGGAGGGCTGGTCACGCATGACCGCTGCGGAGGCTCGAGAGTGAGTTACAGGCCGTGTTGCTGAATGCAATGTGTCTTTCTTCTATTGACAGTAATGTGAAAAAGTGGAAAACAAAAGATCCTTAAGGATATTTACTCCGTAAAATGAGGGCCCAAGAATAGAAAATGATGTCCCAAAAGTTTGGTACATGTTGCACTCTAACTGGTTGCAGAAAAGGATGAAATCTTAGTCGAAATATTACACATACTAACAAGCGTGGATAGAGCCTTACTCATCGTCTGATCTGTTACTTATGAGGTCAATTAACTTACAGGAAGCGGGAGCTCGGTTATCTCGCCAGGCTCTTTTGGCCTGCGTGGCTGACCAAACAACAACACCAGACGCTGGCTGCGGGAAGCGGGGGCTGGGTTATCTCGCCAGGCTCTTTTGGCCTGCGTGGCTGACCAAACAACAACACCAGACGCTGGCTGCGGGAAGCGGGGGCTGGGTTATCTCGCCAGGCCCGTTCGGCCTGCTCGGCTGACCACAACAACACCAGGCCCTGATGAAGCCCCCTAATGTAATGAAGCCCTATCCGGGACTATTGCAGCTCCTTGACACAATTGATCAATAAGTCACTGGTGCAAATAACTCTTCCTGATGCCCTCAAAGTCGATGAAATTGGGGAAGTTTATAAAAACTAAAGTTAAACCGGCATAAAAAAATTAGAGCCCAATATCAGTCCTGTCAGTCATAAGTAAAGTTTTTGTGCTAGATTATATACTAATTTCATCTCAAATAACCGACTAAGCCATTGTCAATTTAGCTTCGATGCTTTCAGGAATACAGAGCATCCTCTATTGCAATTTGCTGGAGATGTTGTTGATGGATTTGATAGTGGGAAAGTCACTGTTTCAACTTTTATGAACCAAAACAAAGCCTTCGATTTCGCGAATCGTGAGATTTTGATCGCAAAATTACAGCATTAGGGAGTTAGCCTAATTGACAAGAGTTGGATAAAAGGGTATCTTCTTGATAGAAAGCACCTAGTGGGTTGGAATAAACAATCAGGAGCAGTCAGTACGCTAAATATAGGAGTGCCGCAAGGGTCGATCCTTGGGCAGTTGCTCTTCCTTATTTATATTAATGACATTGTAAGCAATAGCGACAGGTTATCTTATGTATTCTTCGCAAATAAAACTACAGTTTATTTAACAGGAAAAAAAACTAATGATATTATAATTAATATCAATAATCAATTGGTTCACAATTCAAACCGGTTCACATTCAATAAGCGGATGCTCAATGTCGACAAGACGTAGGCCATGATATTTTTCGGGAGT